>JAPMLY010000003.1:610000-698421 GCA_026401115.1 Tetraselmis chui
ATCCCCACGCTTAGAAGTCCAACTACAGGTTGAGCATAGCAAAAGGGGGGGCCCAGAGACTCCAGCCGGTTTTTACTGGTATTGGAGTAATTAATTTCAAATTGGCCTTTGTTCTTGTCAGGTACGTTGCAATATAACTCATCCGGCATGGCGCTGAAAGTAGAGGCTTGAGTGAAATCAAGTCGCGCTAGGTTTGTGGCGGCAATGGCCTGACCGTTCTTAATCTCCATGTCCCCCACTTCATATGGTTGGGCATGCAGCCTGGAGCGCCTCCCGATGGCATATTGTGTGCTCGATCAAGTAGACGCCTTTGCAGCCCGAACAAACACCGCGCCGGCTGTACACGGATATGGAGCAGTTGTCATGGGGTGAGCTCTTCCCCCTTCTCTTGCCAACATCTCCTTGAACACCCTCTTTCCCCCTCAGAGAAACGAGGGGTTTGTGAAATTGAACAGCGAGAGTTTATTGTGAAATGCAATCGATAACCCATGCGCACTACTCACACACACGCACACACACACACACACACACACACACACACACACACACACACACACACACACACACACACACACACACACACACACACACACACACACAGTGAAATCGGGGTGAGATTTGCACTTTGACCTTGATAGCGTAGAGTCCGTTTGTAGACTTACAGGAAAGAGCTTGCTAGCGGAGTTGATGACGCGCTTCCGACAGCGAGGTGGCATGGTTGATGACAGCGAGTTGATGACGCATCATGTATAACATGCAGCATGGCCGGAATGTACGCGCAGCCGAGACTGGATCCGCGCCTTGCGGTTGGCAGAGGCATTGGAACAGTGAGGGTATGAGGCAGACTTGGCAATGCTTTTTTCTATCATCCAGCTACGGGAGGAGGCGGCGGTGTGGGAGGCTCGCCAGGCGGAGAAGGTCGCTCGGGGGTCAAACAAGGTACCCAGCCCATTTTATATTCTAATCCATGCTGTCACATCTATATGCTTATCTGGGTGGCGGTTGTTGGTGTATTGTTATTCACTACTTTTCAGTTTTGCTCCGCTGAGCCTTTTTCGTGTGCGATGTAGTGCTGTTCCTGGAAGGTTGAGTAGTCCTCGGCACCCCTTGCACAGGAGGGCGTTGAATTTTAAGTAATTGTCGTTTGATATACCTGACTCATTATTCACACACTCACTCACTCACTCACGCACGCACTCGTTGCATTGTTCCGTGCATGGCATTTGCCTGTGTCAAGTGCCCATATGCTGAAAAGACGCGGAAAAAGTGACCCAAAGCAATGGCATCCACAGAGACAAGCAATGAACCAATTTATATCTTGAAATGTGCAAAAGTGCGTTCATGAGCAAAATCATCTTTCCTGGGTAAATTAACAAACTTTGTGAATTAAAACTGTGTTGCATTATATATACCTGGCGCACTCTGGCCTCCGACATGAATAGGCTAATTATTTTTATTCGTTTCTGAGCGAGGCTTAACCCCCCAACCTACTCCTCCTGCCTAGCGCATGTTCAACAGGCGACCGTCGCAGTTTCCTCTTATGTACCCTATTTCCGTTGTCGCCGGTGCCGTTCCCGAAATATAGTCTGACCAAACTGGTGCTCGGCTTGCTCTCGAGTGGTCCACCCTTTGTTCCCTTTGTGATGCCGCCAATGCTTGACCCCCCCAAAATGGTCTGCTTTGGCTCGCTGATCATTCTCCTTCATGGGCGGCCCTCTCGGATGAATAGATAAATGAACCATTATCTCGAACTATTATTGCGAATTCCTATGATTAGATGCCACAGTCCACGTGGCGTGTGCTCATCTGACAGAAAAACTTGTGTCTGGAGTTCCGCCCACCTTTATTGGTCGCTCTCACACTCAGAGAGGACAAGAGAGTCGTCGGTGCAGATGGCGTCGGACTCCGTGTCCAGAGCCATCGCGGCGCCGCTTTGGTTGGCCCTGGAAGCCAACTCACTGCGGGTATACTCAGCGACGCGCAAGAGGCATTCCTCTGCCTCTGCGGTGTAGTCTACGAACATCTCTTTCCACTGATCGATTTCCTCCTCCGTCATGACCGTTTTCCGGACCTTAGGCTTCCCCGCCGACGAGCGAGCACCAAGCTCCTCCACGAATTCAGTGTTGGTGTGCTGATGCTTCATGCACTTGGGGGCCGTGCAGTACTTGAGCGCCGCCTCCACCATGCACCGGGTGACGCCATAGTAGTGCTCTTGGACGTTGTCGAAGGTTTCCACGACGCCCAAGTGGTCGCCCTCACAGCCTGGCTTGATACTGCGGTGGCACCGTTGGATGACCTCGTCAATTTGACTGAGGGGCACCATCTGCAGCCACAGGTCCTGATACAGAGACTGCACATCAGCAGGAATGAGTGTCTGCGCAGTCTTTGACGATAGGATAGAAAGGAACGGAGGGGAGCGGGGATGCGCAGCCACACCTTTTGATTCCTGACCGCCACCACCTTCTGCTCGTTGGCAGCTTTATCCAATTTCTCCTCGGCACACCTCTTCTTCTGGTTGAACACCTGAATGATGCAATCCCCCGCCAGCAGAGACTCCACAATCCACGCCTCCTTCTCGTTCCTCGTCATCTTGCAAGCCTTGGACAGGGTATGGCGGGCTGCCTCAATATTACTGACAAACACCAGCGTCCCCTCCAAGTTATTCCTTGCCCAGTCCCTGCAGCATCAGCAACACGCAACATCAGCACCCGACAGCTTTCCACTCAACGCATTATCCTTCAATTCGCGGGGCGGCAGCACAAGGCACCCCCCTTTCCTCTAACCTGAACGTGTTTTTGATGTCGTTCTCCCTCTCCCATGCAGGAGCAGGCGCGAGCTGACCGATGTCCGACCTGCTGCCGTCTGGTCCCACGCTGAGCACACGACAATGTATCGCGGCAAAGACGGCCAGCATCTTGTACTTGTGGTCGGGAACCAGCGCCCTGTAGGTGCGAGCCCCCTCCGTGAGCATCTTCAGCAAAACCTGCACACAGGCCAGCCAATGCAGCACAGTCAAAGCTTGTGGCAGAAAATTGCCCCACTAGTGCCCCCCCCCCCTTTCCAATGGAATGCTACTGTCGTATTCAGTGAAGGGCATGGTCGCATTGAAGGTGGTCCCAATTAGGAGCTTGGTATGATGGGGGCATTTACATGCTGACGCAGCCAAACAGGCGTCTCGGGGGGAATCATGTCGGGGCTGTAGTCCAGCACGGGATCGACTTTTAATTCCTTCTGCCCCTTCTGCCCCTTTACATCATGAAGGTTGAAGCTGACCTTCAGCAGCTCGTCCGGAATCGAGACCCAGTCCCCAGACATCGTCCTCGTCTGCTGTTCTCCTGGTTTGGCCGGTGGGGGCTCTTTTTCCGACGTCGTGTTGCCTTTCGCAGGAGAGTGCTTTATCCGACCGGGCGGCGGTTTGGACAGCGGAAAGGATGGCTCCGGGGGCAGCAGTGGCACCGTCCCTATGCCCGAACGACGTCGCCTGCTGCTCGAACTGCTGCCCTTTTCGTCTTTCCCGGCTTGCTCTCCTCCACCCTCTCCTCCCGCTCCCGCTCATCATTCTTCGCTGAGGGAGTCGCGAAAAGTAGCCCGTTCTCCATCTCCCGAAACTGAGGCCCTCTCCGATCGAAGTCCAGCTCCTGCATGGGATGTCGCTTCTCGTCCGCGGTACACCGCGCCGCGCTCCACGTACTTCCAGTAGAGCGACGCCGTCCAGCGCTGCGACGAGCCGGTTTGGGAATGACCTGCCCAATCGCCAATCCTTTCGCAGTCGAGCTCTTCTTCGCAGCTCCGCCGACTGCCTTCCCCTTTGGGGTGACAACCTTCTTCCTTGGCGTGGTGGTTTTCGTGCGCCGACTGCTGGGGCTGCATCGTTTCTTCTGCTCGTTCTGCTTCCTGGTCGCCTTGGGGGGCTCAACCGGCTGAGGGTGTGACGAGCGTCTAGTGCGCACGCCATGGTGGTCATGCTGTCGTTCTTCAGGAATGTCCTGAAGCAATCGCCCAGTATGTATGCATGTACTGTCAGACAGATACATGTAAAGTGAAGCGGGCAAGGGCACACCGCAGTGGTGGGGAACAGTCCAGGTGCAAAACAGGTTTCGAAGCTAGGCGGGAGTGGAGACGTTTTATACATTGAGGAGGCGGAGAGTTCGTATAGATGTAGTTGAGAAGTAAAAGGAAGGGTAGGTGGAGCATGGGAGAATATGGGAAGGGAGGCTAAATGTGGATTGGAAGGGATTGGAAGTGACTGGGAAGGGGAGCGGAGGGGCTAGTTGGGTTTAGATAAAATTGCAAAGGGGGGTGAGGACGGTGCGTAGTGGTACTCGGGAGGTAACTGGAAAGGGGAAGAAGGGGCAAGGAGTCGGGGTGGAAAGGGACAGAGAGGAGAGGAGGAGTTGTAAAGGGATGTGAAGAGAAGCAACAAGGTAACGTAGAGAAAGGGAAGATGAGGGAATGCCGCAAACGATAGCTGGTGGCTATGGGAGGGAAACAGGAGGACGTACGAGCGACAGGCGCCTGGGTTGGGGAGCTTCGCGCCGCTGAATGAGCCCATCCGCGGTCTCCCATTGAGTGCCGATAGCTGGGGGCGCGGTGGCGGCCAGCGGGCTGTCGAAGGAGTGGAGGAGGTTGCAGGGTAGCCTGGTGTGTGTAGGGTAGCCCGCAGCGTTGAGCGTCGGGGTCGCCCACTGCAAGTCGCCCTGCTCCTGCGGTCGGTTCAGCAGGGTAGCGGTGGGCGACCGCAACTGCACACCAGAGGACTTGTACTCGCTGGACGGGCCCGTCTCACGGGGGGGGCTCATGTGAGATGAGCCACCAGTGTCCTCACCCAGCAAAGAGTGGGTGACTTCACTGGATGGAGTGCTCAGAACGAGGTCATCAGACGCACCCAGAGGAATGTCGGGGATGGCATTCTCAGGAGGGGTCTCAACGCCTGGCGGCGTGTGGGGGAGACCCATCGAGTCGTGCATGACGTCCTCCATTTCCATTAAGGCTCCAGTATCGAGCTTGCCAGCAGCAGCAGCAGGAACCGCTGCTGCAGACAGGGCGCCTGTTAGGGACGAAAAGAAGGGATCCGCGCCCATGGCGAAATCACATCCTTGGGGAAGGCCCAAGAGCATCTCGAGCTTGATCAACTTGGCTATTTGCGACAAACCAAACGGCGAAAAGTCAGTAAAACACACAGTTTGCTGTGATCGTAAGTTTACCATGCTGAGCAAGAGCGACGCTCAAAGTGAGGTGAAGAGAGCGCAGGACATCTGTAAAGCATGTCCTTCCTTTGCCTGAAAACCCAAAACTTATCATAGAAATGTTTTTCAGAATGCATGTTTCGTTGTTTTCAACCACCGAACGATGGTATCATCCTGCAGAATGTAGTGACATTAATGATGGCAATAGCATCTGTCAGCATAATGTTGAAAAGCAGGAGCATCGACGCGACAAGCAAACCTGAAGATTGGCATAACACACGCATACCTTGGAAAACATTGGCTGTTTATCAGGACAGGCTACAAAATCATCGAGACGTTTCAGTAGAGGGGGTGGCTGCTGGCTGCATCGCACGCCTGTCGAGTTGTCGCGAAGGGGAACCGCGCGGGAGGGCGTCTATTCGAAATCGAAAGATGGCTTTTCGAATTGACCTCCCCTCGTGTCGGATAGTCGTGTCTTTCATTCGACGATAAATCGCTCACGCTCACGAGGTTACGACACGAAAAGAGCGAACAGTGAAGAAGATCAGGTATTAGGCTCGGACGAGTTCGCCCGTCGGAAGGGCTACTGCGGCCCAATCAGATTCTGCAAACTGGCTTCTCAGAAGGTCGAAGGCCGATACTAGAATGGCAGATTATAGACCGGGGTCGACAATACGTAAACTATGTGTAAATGTGATACTCGACGAAAAAAGCAGTTATTCCGGCGGGGACGTGTTGCACTCTGTGCGCTTTTCAATATTATTGTCATTTGAAAATCTGGCGAACGGGGCAGCTGTAACCCATCAGGCACCCAGCAGCTGTGTAAGCAGGTAGCTGAGCCGAGGGCCGAGCAAGATCTTCGAGGCACACGGGGGAAGACATAAGAGGTACTGGCTAGACGCAAAGCAGAGGTATGTGTGGTTGGTTGGACACGAGAAACGAAGGCGCCTGGGACTATCGGAGGCACGGAGTGACGTTTGAGTTTTACCATCCCGCGAGATATTTAACTGCCATCGTGAAACAACAAACAAGTATGTATATGACGCCCTGGCGTGGAACTCAACCGCGGACAAAGGTCACGTACGCGCAGGGAAACGCATCAAGCTTCATGCATCAGACGAAAGAATTTGGCATTCGACGAGTTGAAAATCAACACGATAAGAGACTGGGTGAGACGCTGGGGCAGCAAAGTAGGACATTCGAGAATCCGCCTCGCCGGAAGAAGCTCGCGATAAGGACGCCGCTAAACTACTACCTATACTATAGCTACGTTGCAAGCTAGCTATTCTTCCGATTACTCCGCGGAGTGGTGGCGCAACAGGTATAACGGGTGAACGTAAAGAAGATGGCTTTCGGTAGAGGACACAGCCAGCGTAAAGGAAAGCTGCAGAATATCGACATGAAATGCAAAAGACGGAAGGAGGGCGGCTGACATCGGTAGTTGACGGGGCGTGATGACAGACTCGTAATAGCGGCAAGATCGCGTACTTCAGCACAAGTGCCAAAAACACTTCAGCCTCTCGATAATGAAAAGTGACGTCGCTTGGTACGATATAGGTGCCTTCAAAACACGGAAGGGGGATTTTCATTGGTTATAACCGCGAAGAATTGATCGACGAACGATCGAGTGAGTAGGTAGCGACGAAAAAATTTGCAGGAATTGCATTGTCTGCATGGGTCGAAGATGAGCGCGCGCTGATGGACTGTCACCTCTTTGTCTTCAAGATGCGCTCAAACGCGCAGAGGAGGGGGTGGGTCACTTGCAGAACAGCTAGGCAAAGCGAAGGAAAAAGGTTAGACCGATGGGGGGAATCGGAGTAGGCTGGTATGACTAGCGACACGACACCGCTTTAGTGCGAGTGTTATTCTGAGGGGCTGTACTGCTGGTCGCCCATTTCACTGCTGCCCGCAAAACGCGGAAGGGCGTGAGCGCACGCACGCGCACCTTGCAAGTCGTTAGACCGTACCATTGTAGGATTGCGCTTTTTAACGAACGCTAGCCGTCTGAGTTGGGTAAAACGAGAACAAGTGGGAAGTCTTGTGGGAGGGTCGCTGTAGATTGGGGACGAGGCGGCAGAGGTGGCAGCTTTCGACTACAGCTCATTTATTCCGGACCGTGATGAATCGGCCGAACGATGGCATCCGTGTTTGCATCGTGGCGAATTCGCAGTAAAGTAACGGTGTATACGGTACGATACGCCAGGTCCATGGAGCATTTGTAATCGGAGTCTACCTGCAAGCCACATTTATTGACATTTTCTTACAAGAAAAAGCAGTGGAGGCCACCAAGCAAAAAAAGGAAGAAAGGAGGAAAAAACTAAGCCCGAGGAACAGGAAGGCATGCCACAGCACCAGCACTGCCCTCCTGAAAAGCGTCGCGGAGATAAGAACCCAGAGTGCCATGAAGAGCACCAGAAAGACGTTGCATGAATTCTCGTCGCACATCCCCCAAAAAACGCCGAAACGGAAGAGAAGTAGATCGACGAACAAAATGTTGCATACGGACATAACTGTCAGAGCGCAAGGAACGAGAGTCAGCGGCCCCCATGCCAGGGAAGCGACGAACAGCCACCAAAATAGCCAAGCGATCGACCAACTCAGCCGCCATCGGCGCCAACCGGCCCCCATCCTCCATGGCGAAGGGGTAATAGTCATGGACCGACTGAACCGAAGGCGTGCCAAGCAAAGCGGAAGTGCGGAGGTCCGCATCAAGTTTGCCTTGCTGAGCTCCCAATGCAAGGCTGCCAGGGAGTCGAAGGCGAGCACCTATACGAGGAACGTTGGTGTTCGTGCGAGCACTTGTAACCGTCACATCAACAACAAGATGACGGTGCGGAGCCATGAAGTCCAACCAAACCACATCCCCATGACGATCACGTGAAGCTCCCGACCGAATACGACGGACCTCCAACCGCAAGTCCCGGCCCTTAGTAGCCCCCGCTTCAAGCATGAACTCTTCAAGCACGTGGACAATACGGTCGTGGAGTTGAATGATATACCAAGAGCACGGGCACCGGGGGATATGGTCCACGAGCATAGCGGCTGTTGAGCGCTCACCCGACATAAAGATGCTCGATACCGTCGACGAAGATCCATACCCCAGAGATTCTGAAGGGGCCTCATTGCACCGAGGGCATTTTCAAACATGAGCGGCGCGCTCCGCAGTCAAGCCAAGCACCCGGTGGGCTGCCATCGTATAGCAATCGGATGGCACCTTGAAACTGGACTCATGTGAAGCGAAAAAGAGAGCCAACGCCCCGCGACCCGTACCCGAAATCACCCTCATATAGTCCAGTGGGGAAGGTCTGCATAACGCCAAGAGGTCAAGGTAGGCACGGGCACGAAGAATGCGCAAAATGCCCCGTTGAATGTGGCCCCCAGAATCTCCCAATCGAGTGAGAGCATCGGGAGTCGGAAGTTGTAGGCTAGTCACTTGGGTAGCGGGTGCAACCGCATTGTTGACCGTAGATACCATCAACTCGACATCGGGCCCGGCATAATCAGAAAGGTTTTGGTTCAGTGTGTTGGTCAACACCACAAGCTCCGATTCCGAAACCCCGCCCACAGTGGAGATAGAGTCGTACGAATTGCGCAATTGGACCGCCCACGGTAAAGTAGAAGTGGCAACATTCAGTAGTTCCTGTCGGATGAGACCGTACAAAGGACCTAGCGACTCGGACTCGTAATCAGGTATCAGGTTGGCGAGGGTCGCAGTGAATGAAGCATAGTGAGCAGGTTCGGCGTCGAGCTCGAGGGACGGTACATTAAGCCCCCCAAACTCCGCAGGGAGGGAGAGCTGTCGTTTAGCACAATTCAGTTTATCGAGTGTTTGTGCGTCCAAAGAAACGCCCAAGATTCGATAATCTGCTGCACGAACGGCTCTATCTGCAGTAGCAAGGTACGGTCGGCAGATATCTGGGGGGAGGGTGCGGAGCAAGAAACCATAGCGGCGTACCGCACACGTGATCATCAAGCGAAAAGCGGCGTGTGTCCCTCCGAAGTCCGACATAGCAAAGCATACGATCTTGTCCAAGAGGAGTTGATGAGCCTCAACGGTGTCTTGAAGCCAAGAGTGAACATAGTTCTCGTTATGAGACGCTGGAGGGCCGTCTGCCATCGAGAAGTCCATCGCCAAAGGGGCTCCAAGGTTACTAGTACCCGTAACAACGGGGACCATCGCCCGTATCACCCCGACAAGTTCATGGGCCGTATCCGGAGGTACCATGCACGAAGATTTGATTGGTTGAACATTCGAGCAGACTTTCCCCAGTTCCTCCGTAGCCACCGTAATCACAGTCGGGACGAAAGGCGTTTTGATCAAATACTTGCCATCATCAGAAAAGGCTTGGATCGCCGCTGAATCCTTGCACCGTTCTCCAATATTCCGGAGAGGGGTGCTTATCGTCAGGTTGAACAAAAGCGGGCCAAGAGGATCTCCATGTCGGACACCCGTACGAGATTGAACCGTGCCGTGTAGGAGCGAAGCATCGTTGGGGTCGAAGTAATACACCGTGGAGTCCCGTGAATATATCATCTCAACCAACGGGATAGTGGGATGCAAGTCAGGGTTCTTGTACAGCTCCGCAAGGAAACTCCGGCGGGAAATGGTGTTGAAGGCGTTTTCCAGGTCCAAGCTTAGAAGGCTGCAATCAGGAACAGCTTGTAGGCCAATGCGAGTGGTATGAATGGCTCGCTCGATACCCGCTTTGGTGAAAACCGATCGTTGTACATGGCCCAGGTGGTCGGCCGCGACTGTCGCTATCCGCGCTATGGCGTGACAATGAGCTAACCGTGACAAAACGCTGCCAGCAGCCAACGCCCGGAGTTTAGGAGCCTCACCCCGAAGGCGAGTGGCGTCGCGGTCAACCCCAGTTTGCTTGTGAAGAGCCCACCCGGTCGCACTCGCTAGAAAGTCCGCCGCAGCCTCAGGAATGTTTCCCGCCGAGTAGCGGTTAACCCACTTACGCCATGCCGGAATATTCAAGTCACGGACATGTTCCCATCGCCAGCCATCAACGTGGGTGTTTTTCTCAAGACAAGGAGCATAGACTCCTCCCATATTTTGAGGCTGTCAATGTCATCTAAATACGTGAGGGGTGGGCGCGCCGGGGGGGGCAGAGGGTCGGGGAGATCACAGTCTAGATGGGGAGTACCGGGAGGAGGATGCAACCGCTGAAGAGCGGCCAAAGCCGCGTCCGCGTCCTCCACCATTCCAAAGTCGGCTCCGTCTAGGGCCATCCGGGCCCGTCGCAACTGGCCAACTTCCACTAGCTCACGGGCCCGACGGAAGGCAGCACGGCGTCGGAGGTCACTTTCAGAGAGGCGAGTCGGTGGGTGGTGCTGCTCCCGTTGAGTGTTCTGGGCCCGGCGACGGCGAAAGCCCCCCCCCACACCGGCCTCGACCGCCGGGGCGTCTAGGCGCAGAAGCTCCCGGGCACGCACGTGCAAGCTCGCCTCCATCTCGAATATCACGTAGAAGGGTGTCAATGCCCGTGAGTCCGTCCTCTCCGGACGTAGAGAACCAGAGACGGACTCGACATTGGACCAGGGAGCGGATACGAGCACCGGCCGCCGCCGGGAACGGTCGGAGGAGGAGGCCGCCAAAGAGGTGAATTGCCAAACAAGCTCCAGCAGCCCGAGAGTCCGTTGAGGGAAGGGAGGTCTATTAAACCATGCAAACACAGTTAGTGTGGAGGATAACTTACGCAAACGTAGTTACAGTCACAGTCCCGCAAACGGAATAGTCACGGCGACAACCGGCCTACAGGCGTGGTGTCGGGACAACAGAAGTGAGAGAGTTGTAGCCTAGCGACGGCTCTGTACCGAGTCAAACAGTTTATCGGTATGTCCGATCTAGACATGTACTAATCATATCTACAATAGCTTACAGTAGCTATCTGCAACTAATACGTATACGGTATTACTTACAACACTCCCCTTGAAGGTAGCTACGGGATGAAGCGTTGCATTGGGTCTTGTCCTCCAAGGATCGCACTTCGGTGTCTTGCCAGTGCATGTCCTGGGAGGGGTTTGGTGAGCATGTCAGCCACCATCTGGTCGGTTGGGAGGTACCTCAACTTGATGGTTCCCTGCTCCACGTGGTCTTTGAGGAAGTGCCACTTCATACCGATGTGCTCTGTCTTCTCGCTGACCAAGGCATTATGGGAGTATGCAATAGCGCTTTGGTTGTCCTCCCAGATGGGGGTGATTTCGGTGATGGGGGAGTTGTCGGAGGTGGAGTCCCTCCTTGGTGGCGTCAGCCGCAGAGTAGTACTCGGCTTCACACGTGGATTGAGCCACACAAGTCGGTTGTTTGGACTTGTAACTGATTGGCCCGCGTCCGAGGGTGAAGAGATAGCCGGAGCGAGACTTGCGGGTGGTGCTGTCGTTGGCCCAATCAGCGTCAGCAAAGCCTGTGAGTTGGAGGCTGTGGTCCAGGCTCCCCCCCAATGTCAGGCGCATGTCGATGGTGCCATGAAGGTAGCGGAGGATCTTTTCAGAGCCTGCAAGTGTGCCTCGGTGGGTGAGGCTTGGGCGGAGCCGAGGATGCTCAATGCCGTGGAGACATCGGGGCGGGTGCAGACGGCTGCGTATTGGAGGCTGCCCATGAGGCTGGGGTAGACGTCCTTGGCCACCCCGGTGAGAGAGGGCGAATTCATGTGCGCGAGGCCGGCGAGAAAGCCCGGGATCATCGGAAGTGACGACGGCTTAGAGTCGGACATGCCGTACTTGGCGAGTATGTCGCGCAAGTACTTGGACTGGTCCAATGAGATTGTGCGCGTGGAGCGATCGCGGGTAATGTGCATGCCGAAGAGTTGGGAGAGGTCGCCGAGGTCTTGAACCGTGCTCCGAGATGGGCTTTGAGCGATGCGAGCCAAGTGGCATCATTGCAGGCCGCGGGAATGTCATCGACGTACATGGCGATCATGGTGAAAACGTGGCCGGTGCGGTAGATGTATATGCACGGGTCGGAGACGCATTGTTGCCATCCATGGTCGACGAGCCATGCACGAAGTAGCATGTTGAACTCGCGGGGGGACTGTTTAAGGCCGTAGAGGCAGCGCTTGAGGTGACAAACCTTGGACGTGCCATCGGTGAAGCCGAGGGGCTGGCGGATGTACACATCCTCCCGGATGGGAGCGTAGAGAAACGCTGTGTCGATGTCAAGCTGGCAGAGTTCAAGGTCGCGGGCGGCTGCGATGGTTAGGTAGAGACGCAGGCTGGCCATGCGGATGACCGGGGAGAAGGTCTCCGTGTAGTCCAGTCCAGCGCGTTGGCTGCACCCCTTGGCGACGAACCGCGCTTTGAAGCGGGAGACGTCGCCGGCTGTATCCGACTTGACTTTGAAGATCCACATGTTGTTAACGACCATGCGGCATGGGGGGAGGTCCACAAGGTCCCACGTGCCGTTGCTGATGAGGGAGGAGTACTCCTGTTGCATAGTTGCTTGCCACTGGGGGGCTTGGGCGCTGTCCAGCGCAGCCCGGTAGGATTTCGGTTCCACACACTCCCGGGCGGAGAGGAGGGCGACGGCAGTAGGGGACGTGCCAGCAGGTGCGTGTGGGGGACCCGTGATAAGGTCGGGAACGTGAGGGTGCTCAAATATGTCCTCTTGAGCTTTGCCTTGTTCAGGATCACAACACGCCGTCACGAGGGTCGGGGGGTAGTCGGACAAGTGGGCAACCATATTGCCGTATCGAATGGGGTGTGAGCGGAGCCGAGTATGGCGAGGGGCTGCCGGGGGGGGTAGGGGTGTGGGTAATGTGAGGTCAATTGGGTGGGATAGGGGTAAGGCTGCGGGTACTTCTTCCGAAGAGTCGGTGATGACCGAGTCGACGGAGGGTTGTGTGTCGAAGCATGGGGTGTCTTCCCGAAAGACAACATGAACGGAAGTGGTGATGCGACGCGTTTCCGGATTGTAGACACGATACCCGGGTGCGTCAGGGGGATAGCCCGCCAGGACGCCGCGAAACGCTTTTTCACTAAGTTTCCGACGTTGTTTGTCGGGGACCTTGGCGAAAACGGCGCAGCCGAAGACGCGGAACTTGGAGGCGTCGGGCACCGACGACGTAAGGAGTGTGAGGGGGACGCCATCATGGGGTCCGACCGAGCGACTGTACGTGCGGTTGCGAAGGTACACAACAGTGCTGACAGCGCACGACCACATGGAGTTGGGAACGGCCATGTTGTGGAGCATCGCCGATGCATTGTCCCGGATAGTGCGCCAAGGACGTTCTGCTTTGCGGAGCATGTGGTGGGCGTATGGGGCAGAGAACTGTACCCCGACGCCGAGGTGTGCGCACATCCGGCAAGTGACATCAGCTTCAAACACAGAGTCGGAGTCAAACTTGAGGACCGGTGCGAACGCGCCCGACTGGGAGTGATGGCGGGCATGCACGTGTTTGATGTCCAAGAGGATGGTTTCCAACTCCGAACATGCGTCGTCTTTGGACTTAAGGAACCGCACCCACATGTTGTTGGTGTGGTGGTCGATGACGAGCAAGCAGTAGCGGAGGCCATGTGGGGAGGGGACATTGACCGGGCCCCATAGATCAGCGGACAGGTTAAGGAGGGGCGGGATGGCTTCGCGCAAGCGGCTGTGTTGCGTGGTGCAGCTGTGGCTTTGTGGAGTAAGCAAGAGTCGCAAGACACTTTGTTTACATTGCGAGCTAACACATGGCTAGTCGGGACACCGTGAGTACGCTGGGCCTGAAGGCTTTGCATGTTTAGGTGGCCAAACCGACGGTGCCATAGGACGGGATCACACTGGGCGATAAGGGCAACCTAATGTGAGGGGTCAAGTGCCGCCGTTGCGGATGGGCTTGAAGGGAGGTCCTGTTAATCCGTGTACACACGGAATGGCATGAAGGGGGATAGAACCGCCGCTTCCCGGAACGGAGGTGTACGCCTTATCCAAGTACCGCCAAAAGTCGGTACCCGATAGGAACATATTGTGTATATGAACCCATCGCATCGCATCGCGACTGAGCGGCGAACACCTATAGCGAACACCTATAGGTGGAGGGCCAAGACTCCCCCGGAGTCTAGCGTACACATGTGTCCATTAGAAGTCCTACGGAGGGATATGTAAACACTCCCCCTTAATGGACAAACTCCGGCCGGTGCCCTAGTAAACCCCACGTAAACGCGGAGGGCCCATAACCTGTTAATCCGTGTACACACGGAATGGCATGAAGGGGGATAGAACCGCCGCTTCCCGGAACGGAGGTGTACGCCTTATCCAAGTACCGCCAAAAGTCGGTACCCGATAGGAACATATTGTGTATATGAACCCATCGCATCGCATCGCGACTGAGCGGCGAACACCTATAGCGAACACCTATAGGTGGAGGGCCAAGACTCCCCCGGAGTCTAGCGTACACATGTGTCCATTAGAAGTCCTACGGAGGGATATGTAAACATGTCCGGCTGGTGGGGAAGGAGGTAGAGACCGTTTCCGGACGGTTCTAGCACACCTATGCCCGTGAGTACCAAAAGCATACCAGTGTCAGAATTGGAGGGGAAGACGAATTCACATCCGCTGTGAGTTTGCATCCAGCTGACACTAAGAAGTCTGCCGATACACTGAGCGGAGCGAGATGATAGGTCGGGGGTGTAGAGTGCATACACAGTGCGGTGAATGAGCTGGCCAGAGGCAAGTCTGACAGAAATCCGCACTGAGCCACTGCCCTTAACGTCAACGCCGACACCGCCCACGCGAGAGGGAGCGGAGGGGGGTGTGAACGTCATGAAGTCATTTCGGAACGTGGTGAGGTTAATCGAGCAGGCGGAATCAACGACCCAGAAATGTGACAGGTTACGACATGGGGCGAGGGAAGAGGAGAATGCCACAGAGCTGAAAGGGATACTCACCTCGTCGTCATCGTAGTCATCAGTGCAGTCCTCGAGGGTGGGTAAGCAGTCGGTGTCATCGGCGGGGGTGTCGTCGGCATGGACGTCGCTCAGCAGCGCAGCGTGAGCAGCGGTGGTGCCACCGGCGGCGCCGTACTTCTGGACGGTCATCTTACGCTTGGCGAGGTTCCACTTAAGGATAGCGTCATCCGTGGCAGTGCAGGCGGACATGAGATGGTTGAGGCTGCCACAAACGCCACACTTGTTGGGTCGATGGCCGCGAGGATTACGGTGTGGTTGGCCTCGATCGCTGTGCGAGCCGCGGCCCGCAGCGACGAACGCGGAGATGGGAGGGGGTGATGTGGCCGGAGCGGGTGTGTCCGGGGCAGGGTCGTCGTCCATGTTGTGCGCGAGGTGGAGAATGTTGGCCATCACTTCATCAGCCGACAAGAGGTAGTCTGTGTCAAAGGCGTTGATGACGCATTGCTTCGCCCGACCGTGTGGGCCGCTGCTGGAAATACCGCGCAGCATGAGGAGACCGAGGTTGTGGGGGTGGATGGCAGCGGAGCCATCAACCATTTGGCACGTGTCGTTGTAGTCGTCAAAGGTCTGGCGCATGGAGTGGACATAGTCACTGAGTGACTGGCCATGGCGCTGTCTGACCATCAGGTTTTCCAGGAGGGACAAGGAGCGAGCAAAAGACAGACAGTCGAGGCGTTCACACAGGATGTCCCACGCGGCAGCGGCGCAGTCAGGGCGGGCTGGAGAAACGCATTTCATCGCCTAGTCAGCGCGCTGATTCGCGCTGGCTGCATGGAGGAGCAGCGTGTAGGCGTAGTGCTGTGCTGGTTCGTCGAGCCAAACGCCGGAGTCGCGGATGGCCAGCTGTGGAATGAGATATGCGGCCTTGATGGAGAGGAAATCAAGGAAGGTCCTCTTCCATTGCTTCAAGTCCGTGGTCGGGCCCATGACGGGGACCGACATCTTCATGGACCGGTTGAGGGCGTCCTTTTTGAAGCCCGGGGCTTCGTGTGCCGCCCGGCCGATGACTACCGGGTCAATGGTGGGGCGACGACTGCCACGGGTGGTAGGGTCGCCACGCTGGGCAGGGGGATATTGAAATTGAAATTGAAATTGTTTACAACAATACCAGTAAAAACCGGCTGCTGTCTCTGGGCCCCCCCTTTTGCTATGCTCAACCTGTAGTTGGACTTCTAAGCGTGAGGTAGACCGTTAACCACTAATCCCAACCTCTCGAATTGCAGTAACGATACCGTCTAAAACATACCCGTATCCAAGTATTTATAATTTTCTGATCTATACGTAATTTTTTTGGATACAGTATGAAAAATAAAATGTCGCTAGTCTCCACGTTACGCGGCCCGCTCCAACCGCTGCGGGGTCGCTGATCAGCATGGCTGTCCAGCTGGAGCTGGTCGAGGCAAACCTGCCTGACCTCGGCTCCCGTGCGACTCCGGTCGTGCCGGAGCTTGGGGGGAAAGGCAGGTGAAAAACCCCCCTCGCATAGGTCGTCGTCGGTCCCGCCCCGATCCGTGCTCCACCCCGCCCGAGGTATTAGCCGCTCCTCTCGACGCAGCTCGCCACCTAGCCGAGTCTTCTCTCCTCCTTCGGGGGCTGAGAAGAGAGAATAACTAGGCTGCAGACGGTGTCCGGCTGGCTCTCCTGCCCCCGAGCCAGATTTTCTCATGTCCCCTGTCCTTTTCCCGTCTGTTTCCAACACCTATCTGATCGCGCGATGGCCGTCCGTACCCTCCCCCGGTGGTTTACGTTGTTAGGGGGTCGCCTTTACGAGCAGTGTGCCGTTACGATAACCCTAGGCACACTGCCTGAGGCAGCCTATCGATAACCGGGTACCGACTAGGGAAGGGGTTGGAAGAACACAGGGATCGAGTCGCCGGTCCTCAAAAGATGGTGGGTACGGGAATTTTTCCAAAAAAAACCCCGTACCGGGCTTTTCCGGCGGCGGGCGATCCTAAGGACCGCCGCCGCCAGACCGTGCCGCTCCTCCGGCTGCGACCATCCTCCGTCCTGCGTAGCATCAGGCCTCGGGCTGGGGGATAATGCCGTCCATGGAAGGGAGGAGGTGGACCACCGGGAAAGGGAGAGCGGCCGGCCATGGTACGCGGCGGGCCGTACGAGTGCGGGTGGTCACGGGAGGGGGGGACGAGGTGAGAGGGCGCCTCCGGAATGTGAGGTCCGGGATGGTGAAGGGCATATCCAGCGGGGGGGAAGGGGGGGTGGTGGGAGGTGTTCAACCTGGAGGTCGTGACGCGAGGGGTCGCGGTGCGCATCGGGACGCGAGCGCTCGCGGGGCGCATCGGGACGGCGCAGTGCGACAATGGGGTCGCCAACCGGGGCTGCAGTGGTAGCAGCAGCGAAGGCCGTTTGTGCGTCCGGTGGGGCGTAGCCATGCTGGGGATGCACAAGCACGGGGAGGGTGTGTTGTTAGCACTAGCATCCCGTTGCATAGTACTTATGTACAAGGTAGCTATTTGTCATTGTAGTACTTCGTGATATGCTATTAGCGGTACTCTATTCCCTATTAGTGGCGGTCGGCCGGTCCTGCCGGTGCCTTCGCCGGCCGCCATCTCTCTCCTCTCACTTCTGTAGTCACCACAGCCGGCCCACCTTGTGGGGCCGGCACGACCTCCGTGTAACTATCCGTTCCCAACTCTAACAGGTTATGGGCCCTCCACCAAGTTACACTAGAGAAGAGCGTGTGTAAAGCGCTCGGCGCCACGCTAGTCCTACCTACTCCCACGTAAAAAATAGTAGAGCGTGTGTAAAGCGCTCGGCGCCACGCTAGTAATTCATCGTCCCACCGACCCCACGCTTCGCCTTCGAGCTGGTTGTCCGCGACTGTCCTACCATCTCCCACGTAAAAGGAGAAGAGCGTGTATAAAGTGCCCGGCGCCACGTTCGCCCCACCCAGCTTTCAGTCTCACCTAGCCTTTCAGTACTTTAATTAGTATTGTTATTGTTTTTTCCCGAGGCAAATGCCGCAACGCTCACCTTACTTAGCGAGGAGCTTAACTTTCCCACGGCGAAAAGGGGGAATCAACACGAGCGCCCGTCTATGTTTTTTGCGTGCCTAAACTCTCCTAACGGCCTTGTTGGCTGTGCTTCTTCCTCGCCGGTCGCTCTCATGCGTCGGCTAATTCCCCCGTGGACGGTTTTTCCCGCTACATGTCAGAATAGTATATTACGCAGTACATTCGGAACTGCTTCATATCGGCAACTCGCCGGTAGCGGTCCGTTCTTGTGAGCGCACGTCGCTACACCTACCCGGCCGGAGACACACGCTACAAGCACTACACCTTCTACCAAGATGACACCTTCCTCAACGCAAGCTAGGACGACGTCAAGACCTCGGCTACCTTGAGGGGGGGTGTTAGCACTAGCATCCCGTTGCATAGTACTTATGTACAAGGTAGCTATTTGTCATTGTAGTACTTCGTGATATGCTATTAGCGGTACTCTATTCCCTATTAGTGGCGGTCGGCCGGCCCTGCCGGTGCCTTCGCCGGCCGCCATATCTCTCCTCTCACTTCTCTTGTCACCACAGCCAGCCCAGCTTGTGGGGCCGGCACGACCTCCGTGTAACTATCCGTTCCCAACTCTAACATGTGCACGTCGTGGCTGTCCCGAAAGGGTTCGAGCTGAGCATCGTGGTGGCGCTAAGCGAAAGGGGGGTGCGGATTAGCAACCGCAGCAGCAACAGCAACAGCCTCGGCCGACTGCGAGTCGAGGCGAGCGTTAATGCGCGCCATTTGCGCAAGGAGCAGCGCGAGAGTATCCGGGGGGGGATCGAGAGTGCTCTGCTGAGAGCATGAGTCAGGGGAATCATGAGGTGAAACAGGCGGAAAGTCGGCATAGCGAGTTTTCGGCGCCATTTCGACAGAGGGCGAAAAAGAAAGAGCAGAATAAAAAACAGGCAGCGGTAAAAACCGCTAGCCGGACTCGTGCCTAACAGTGGTTTCAGAGAGACGGCATGATGCCCGCCGACCCCTCGGCCTGTAGCCCCGGGGTGTCTCAAAGCACCTTTTTTGTATCCTCCACCCAGTGTGGCGCACAAGTCGAGGCCAAGGCCAGGACAGGTGGAGCGCTGCGCTGGCGGCTGAATCGCTAAGATAATATAAAAATAAAAAAGGTAAGCTACGGCTGGCGTGCAACATGTGGATGCGTATTCACCCGATAGTGCGCCCC
This sequence comes from Tetraselmis chui, assembly GCA_026401115.1. NCBI lineage: Eukaryota > Viridiplantae > Chlorophyta > Chlorodendrophyceae > Chlorodendrales > Chlorodendraceae > Tetraselmis > Tetraselmis chui. Next base: position 629,266 of record JAPMLY010000003.1, read on the forward strand.
CCCGTTCTCCAGCTTGGACCTGTGTGCACCCTGTCCACACACGACGAGTGCGTCGGTGTGGGTGGCTGGCTATCGCCGTCGAGTAGCTGACTTAAGAGGGGTGGTGGCGGGTTTTAAATCGCAGTTTATACTCGCAATACCGCCGACTACAAGGTGAAAGTACTAGGTGTCTATAGAAACTTGCCTTTTGCGGGAGAGCTGTCGATCGTGGCTCGCCGAACCAGGGTGTCGCGCGTGAGTGACGTGAGGCGGGGGCCCATAACCTATTGAACCATGCAAACACAGTTAGTGTGGAAGATAACTTACGCAAACGTAGTTACAGTCACAGTCCCGCAAACGGAAGAGTCACGGCGACAACCAGCCTACATGCGTGGTGTCGGGACAACAGAAGTGAGAGAGCTGTAGCCTAGCGACAGCTCTGTACCGAGTCAAACAGTTTATCGGTATGTCCGATCTAGACATGTACTAATCATATCTAGAGAAGCTTACAGTAGCTATCTGCAACTAATAAGTATACGGTATTACTTACAACAAGGTCGCATATTCGAGGGTGTCTTGTAGGGCAGAACGTAGGTCGTCTCTCGCTGTCGCACAAACCCCTCGGGCCGTAGTGACATGTCTGAGCTCAAGTAGACAAGCGACCGGGTCGTTGTCGGAGCACCATGAGGCAGGAGTAGCAGCCCGAGGGGGGATCGGAGAGCAGCCTCTCGGCGGAGTGCAGCGGCAGATGAGGGCATAAAAGCTTTTCCATGAGGTATCGGGGGTCCATCATGTGTAGGGGGGGGAGTGAGGGGGGTAAGCTCCAGTTCGGCCCGGGGTGGGGAAGAAAGTGGAGCCAAGGGGGGGAGGCCACCCCAAGCAAGGGGGGAGGGGTGACAGATATGCGGAGGGGGCGTGGTCCAATGAGCGGCGGCCGGGAGCTGCCAGCATAGTCGTGTGTGGCGGTTAGCCTCGTCAAGCTAAACGCTAGCACAAACCAGTTCTAATCTGTCTAGTTCTGTCGTTGCAAGATGGCAAAATGATGTTGTCGAGAGACGATGGTGAAAGCTGTCTCACTGCTGTACTTAAGCATTATATATTGTAAGTGAACAAAGGAATTGTTAAAGTGGTTCTGTCACCTCCCTCTACTGCACTGGGCTTAAATAGGTTTCTGCCCATATTACTTACGCCTGCAAGCTACGCTTGCGTGTCAGGCGTTAAGGCTGTCTAACCGTCGTCATCTGTCCTAAGACGCGGCCTGCCTAGCATTGGGTTTCACGACGTGGCTCCTTCTACATCGAAGAACTCGCTTAGGCGCGTCGTCTGGCTGGTAAGATTAATTATGCGTATGTGTACGTACCGGGAGGTACTGGTCGTACTGTAGCATCAGCACCCTTATGAATATTGCAGTAGCGACGTACCCACGTTTGTACGTCCGTCCTATGGAAAAGCACGAATTAGCGTTTGTAACGAGTACATGTACAATGTATTGCAATGTAATGTTGCATGACTGTACTCGTCACACTCGTACCCTCCCCCTCTTGACAGATCTTGAGGCCGCCGCGAGGCAGACCTCCGTGGTTCTTAGCTTCTTTACTGAAGCAGTTACTGGGACTCAGGAAAGCGCGCTTGGTGAGCGTGCATGAAGTCGATGTACGCATGAGTCTTTGCAAACTTGTGCCATTGGGGTGTTTCCAAGCATTCTTGTAACAATTTCAACCGTTCTGTTGCGTCTTGCGAAATTGGAATTGATGGTCGCATGCTGAACACCTGGTAAGGAGGCTCCTCAGGAGAGAACCCAAAGTTAGCCTCGAACGGTGTGTGCTCAATTCTGAGTGCACGCGAAGCGTTGTACGCAAATTCCACTTGTGGTAGTAGCGTTGTCCAATCAGAGCCATCATAGCAACATAAGCAACGAAGAAGCTGCTGAAACGTGATGTTCACTCGCTTTGTCAGGCCGTCTGTTTTTGGATGTCGACTAAAGACATGTTTAGACGCGTTCCTAGGCGTCTCCAAAGTGTCTGCCAGAAGGCACTGACGAATTTCGGATCACGGTCGCTAATCAGCACACGGGGCAGTCCATGTAAACGGTAGACTCCCTGTGAAAACAAAGTTGCAGTTTCTTCGGCAGTAATCGACTCTGTACATGGCAGAAAATGGGCCATTCGAGTTAGATGGTCTACTACAATCAGCACACAGTTAAAGCCATTGCTCTTAGGCAAGTGTGTCAAGTAGTCAAGACCAATTGTATGCCACGGTCTGGGTGGAACAGGTAATGGGTAAAGAGTCGCAGCTATCTGCGGTCGAATCTTCGCTCGTCGGCACACGACGCAGCGTTCACAAAAATCTTTCACGTCTTGGCGGATTCGTTTCCACCAGAATCTGTCGAGTGCTTTAGCAAGAGTGCTAGCAACTCCTCTGTGATCAGGTGACGAACTTTCGTGCAGCTCTGTGATCAATCTCAGTCGGAGCTCAGAGTTCTGTGGTATATAGAGGCGATTGAGGCGCCAAAAGTATCCGTCTCTGGCTTCAATCCGGCTGTCTTTTGTCCACTCACCCTCGTCCCCATAAAACGAGTCTTGGGAGCACCCCTCGCGAATGAGATCAGCGAACTCAGGGCTCAGCTGCAACGCGTTAACAGTCAATAAATTTAACTGCGCGTCTTCAAACGGCAGCTGGGACTTCCGTCGTAATTCTCGATATGACGGAACCTCGCCATCCTAAAATAAGGGTACTGTGGCCTGAGGTACGAAGTCTGGACGCCGGCTTAACGGGTCAGCTTCGTTCAGAGCTCCCTTGCGATATGCAAGTGTCATCGAGCCCACAAACGGTTGCAAATCCCGCAGGTATCTTGCTTGCCGCATGTTCAGCATGTTGTTCGGTTGCCTTAGCAGATGTCGCAGTGTGTCGTGGTCTGTTACGACAAGGAACTTAGAGCATCCTTCAAGATAGCACCTCCAATGTTTGACAGCTTCGCATACGGCCAAAGCTTCTAAGTCGCACACAGAGTAAGTGTTACCACGCTCAGCTGGATTCAGCTTACGCGCTCAGTAAGAGACTGGTTGAAGACCTCCTCCTTGGTCTTGCAACAGGACTGCTGCAATCCCCACTGTGGAAGCATCTGTAGCTACGGTGAACGTCGCGTCCGAGCTGACCTCCGGAAGGATCAGGCATGGCGCGGAAATGAGCCGTAACTTGAGAGTCTCAAAGGCTTCCAAATAGGCATGCGTCAGCGTAACCTTCTGTGGCTGGGACTTCCGCAGTAAGTCCGTCAATGGAGCCGTAAGGTCGCTAAAATGGTGTATAAATCTGGCATAGAAGTTGCAGAACTGTACGAAACTGCGAACCTCCTTCTGCGTCTTGGGCACTGGCCAGTCTGCAACGGCCTCGACTTTCTTTGTGGAAACCGAAATTTTACCGGCTGACACAATATAGCCCAGGTACTCCATCTCTTGCAATCCGAAGAAGCATTTCTTAAGACGTAATTTCAAGCCTTCCTCCTTAAATCGTTGTAGCACGAGACGCATGTGCTCCAGGTGCTCCACCAGACTTCGACTGTAGATACAGACGTCATCGAGGTAGACTGTCACGAACTTGTGTAAAAAGTCGCGAAGTATATCATTCATCATCCTCTAAAATGTATCCGGCGCGTTGCACATGCCAAACGGCATGGCGACCCATTCCATTAAATCATCAGGAGTCTAAAAAGCCGTCTTGTGAATGTCCTGGTCACGCACTCGAACTTGCCAGAAGCAAGAAGCGAGGTCAAGGTGTGTGTAAAATTCGCGTCCTTAAGTTCGTCCAAAGTGTCATCCACACGCGGAAGTGGGTAAGCATTTTTACGCGTAACCTCGTTAAGGCCACGGTAGTCAATGCACAGACGTAGCGAGCCATCAGCTTTCCGCACAAAAAGAATTGGCGAGCCGAACTCACTGTAGCTGGGACGGACCAAACCAGCCTCCACTGCGTCTTTGAGCTGTCGATTTAGCTCAGCGCGCTCTGCAGGTGACAATCTGTTGAGTCGTTGGCGTCGCATCGGGCCAGTTGTATCAATGGGATGATCCCACTGTCGGCTTACATGTGGAGAGTCGACAGGTTGCAGTAACTCCGGGAAGTCATCGAAGAGCAACGACCGGAAGTTGTCACGTTGTTCTGGAGTTAGTTCCTCTCCAGTGTGAAAGTATGTTGGTTGTTCAGCGGCTGACGTAAGTTCAATGACGTAAAATTCAGCATGACGTCCTCTACTGCGGCGCGTCTTGCGCATGAGTTTCTAAACTTTAGTAGACGACAGCATCAGACACCGAGGGCGTCGTTCCTCGAGTGTAGTCTCCACAGTTGTGCCATCCATCAGTGTAAAAACCATGGTTGTGCCAAACTGTAAAGTGGCTTGTTCGTCATCAAGCCATGATAAACCCAGGATTAAATCAGTTGTACGTAAATCACGTAAGACATAAAAAGTCCGGTGAAATTCGTGTCGAGCCAGCTCAAAAGTAACATCGCAGACTGTTGAAGAAGTTACTCGTTGTCCGTTGGCGAGTCGAACTGGGGTCTTAGACGCAGACTTCCGAGTCTGTAAAGCAAAGCGTCGTACGAAGTCCTTTGACACAAAATCAAGCGTCGCAGCGCAGTCCACCAATCCAGAAATCAGGTGTCCGCCTTCAAGAGTTTTCACAGTCAGCGCAGTTCGAATTAACGGGCGAGCTTCCGTGAGGTCAGTCAATAGGGCTGTAACTGGCGAAGAAAATTGTCGCAGCGTAGCGATGGACGGTTCCGTGTCGTCTGAAGGTACATGTACCGAGTCGGGTTGATCACATGCTGTACATGTTGTCGAGTCGTAAAACGCACAATCTGCGTCGACTAACCACAGCTGTACAAGCCAAGGAGCTGGAGCAACCACTTCCTGTTGCGCTGGGTTCTCCAGTGACTGACGAGTAAAAAGCTATGTCCTTGCTGGGAATTCTTGGTAGAGTTTCCAATTCGTAGTCAGTTGAATAAATTTCGCCCACTTCGGTAGTACAAAAACAGCCATCATAGATGTCGGAGATGTTCGACGACAATCCTCAAAGTGTTGTGCAATCTGTTCAGCTAACTCCCAGGGTGGGTTGATGAACACCCGTTTAGATGTTCTGAGAACTGAGACGTAACCCAGATAACTGAGTCGTAAGAATCAGCCGTAATGCCTAACATTAGAAAACGCTGCGGCTGAGCTTCAAGCCAATCCTCGAGTTCATTAGCGTCGCGACCAGACTCTGACGGGGAGTTAATCGCAGCTTTACGCTACGTCTTAGTAAGGGTCACATGTAGGCCAGCCAAGTTCCGGGTAGGCATCGGCATTCCCACACGTAAATCTGTCGGTGTTTCTCCACTCAGTTGATTGATGTGTCCACGAATCAGCAACCAGACAGGACCATAGTCGACCGTCGTAAACCGGGAGAACATGAAGAACTGTCTCGGAATAGATGTGTCGTCTTGAAAGACCGGGTTGTGTGAGTAGACTGCTCGACAAAAAGTCTCCCATGGAGTCACGTAACCGAAGTGAGGTAACTCGCTCTTGTGCTTCTCAGCACGAAGTAACCCCGTCTTAGCGGGCGTAAGGTTCAGACCGTCAATGTTAATTGATTCCGGGACGACGTAAGTACCATCCGGATTAATTGTCGACTGTGTTGTTACAGCCTGCTCGACCTGAGCAGGTGTTCGTAAGTGGCTCGTAGCAAACAAGACAGGGACAGAAGCCGAGTACACGTAAACAAGTTGTAGACCTTCATGTAACGCGATTCGAACAAGAGCGTCACTCAACCGAGTCAAATCTTCCGATGTCAAAATAAGACCGGTTTCCTCGTGTAACTCACGAACAGGAGCGTCCACAGGCTCTTCGTTAGGTAAGACAGAGCCAACCGGGAACCAAGTTTTACCGGTACGAGGCTCACGTTGTAATACCAGCTTCACATCCGACAGTTTAGTTCCTCCAACATGAATTACCAACACCACGTAATGTCCAAGTCCTACAGAAGCCATCTCGAATCAATCAGGCAACGTCGAGCGATTCAATGAGCAACGAAAACGTACGTCGACCAAAGAGCTCCGAAACCAGTGTGGCGGTTAGCCTCGTCAAGCTAAACGCTAGCACAAATCAGTTCTAATCTGTCTAGTTATGTCGTTGCAAGATGGCAAAATGATGTTGTCGAGAGACGATGGTGAAAGATGTCTCAATGCTGTACTTAAGCATTATATATTGTAAGTGAACAAAGGAATTGTTAAAATGGTTCTGTCACCTCCCCCTCCTGCACTGGGCTTAAATAGGTTTCTGCCCGGATTGCTTACGCATGCAAGCTACGCTTACGTGTCAGGCGTTAAGGCTGTCTAACCGTCGACATCTGTCCTGAGACGCGGCCTGCCTAGCATTGGGTTTCACGACATGGCTCCTTCTGCATCGAAGAACTCGCTTAGGCGCGTCATCTGGCTGGTTAGATTAATTATGCGTATCTGTACGTACCGGGAGGTACTGGTCGTACTATAGCATCAACACCCTTATGAATATTGCAGTAGCGACGTACCCACGTTTGTACGTCCGTCCTATGGAAAAGCACGAATTAGCGTTTGTAACGAGTACCTATACAATGTATTGCAATGTACTGTTGCATGACTGTACTCGTCACACGTGAGGCAACATTGGAGAAACGGGAGCAGCCACACAGTGTAGGCATGGAGCGGTAAGAGGGCGAGCTTGGGTGGCAGATAGAAGGTGGTCGCCCGAGGCACAAAGGGAAAACAAGGCCGGAGAGGAAGTCGCAAGGTGGCGAGCTTGGCGACGGTGTGCGGAAGTAGAGGGGCCATTGCCAGTTATGAACATGTTCGTGTGTCTGCATGCAACATTCCCTCATATGTATATGTAGATGCACATTTAAGCTGCAGGCCGGGAAATATAGTAGGACATACGAGGTCGTCGTCACGTACAAGTTTAAACCCTAAATCCTAAACCCTAAACCCGTACCACATCAGCAGCTTACTTGATTTATTATATATTATATTATATTATTTTTGGACTATATCTGTAGTGGGGCGATTTGATCTTCTTGTAATCCAATATACCATGCGGCCATTTGAGACAAAGTAGGATACCTGCGTACTTACGCGTAAAGTATATGAAAATAATGGATTACAAGAAGAACAACATGAGCAAGGACAAGGAAAAAGGGAGGGGAAACAAAAGGGCAAGATAGAGTATATGACTGCGAATGTGATCGTGGAATAAGCAACGACCCTATTGATGTCCACGTACTTCAATGTATTGCCTGTATATACTAATACGAAGAAGTTGCGCGCGAGTCTACAACTATTGCGTTAATTCTTCACCAACTCAACATTTCCGTAGTGACATGCTTATTTGCGTTGTATATCTGGCATCTGTTCGGTCCGAGCGCGTTGACATAACGCATATCAAAGTGGCCGATGGAGTCCAATATGTCAATTGACATACAACGTTAAAATCACTAATGTCCGTATGCATGGTGAAACCACATGATTTAGCGGCCACAAATGACAACGGCAAACCGCCGAACAATTCGACACACCATGCATTATCACATTATTCAATTCATCATGTGTGAATGATGATATCTGCAGTGACTATCATCCCCACTTATTTTTCTTACTCATTTTCTTTATCTCCATCTCTCTAGTTATCTCTCTGTCTATCTAGCTCCCTTTCTCTCTCTCTCTCTTTCTCTCTCTCTCTCTCTCTCTCTCTCTCTCACACACACACACACACACACACACACACACACACACACACACACACACACTTTCTCTCTCGCTCACACACGTATACGCACACATTTTCACGAACATGAATGTTGACCTTTTCCACAATACGATAAAATTCCCTAGCCGGTGAACCGATCAAACATGCCGTGGAAATAATCTTCTTCAATCTCGCCCAACAACCCACTCCTTATCCTAACTTTCAAAGAGTGACTCACGCTTCGGCCTCAGTTACACATGATACACATAAGTTCTAACTGGACTGATTCACATTAAAAATCCCCCATGTCGACCTACACAATCGTATTGTGGCGCTACTCACAGCGTGGAATAACGAGAACTCCCCCGAGCACTCTATAATGATTTTCTAAGTCCACCTAAATACAATGATCATCAATGTTCCTTGTCATGCGCGGCACTCATGTCGTCGTACATGCCTACTAAATCATCACATCTCCCCCCGGATAACTCATTCAACCCCCCCCCCCCCCCCGCACTGTTTGACCCTAAAGACACTGTCTACTCCCTACACTCGGTGCTATGGAACTACGTCGTTCGTAATCACTCCCTTACGGTTGGCCGAGATGCCCTCGTAGAAGCAATCCAAACACCTACTTCCCCCCCCCCCCCCCCCCCCCACTATGGAAGGTGGGGGTTCAGCTTGAGCCGTTACACGCCTTAATACCATGATCGGACTCACCGGGTATCGAGCCCGCGACCTTTCGTGTACAAGGCGTGCGCTTTACCGGCGCACCGGAAAAATGGATGTCAACTAGTGGCTTCTCACCACTAAGTTCTACTCACGACATTACCACGGCCTCCCCCGGACTCTCCCCGGACCGATGCCCGGCTCCGAAACCAATGTGGACGGTGGGGGTTCATCTTGAGCCGTCACAAGTCTTAGTACCATGATCGGACTCACCGGGTTTCGAACACGCAACCTTTCGTGTACTACGCGTGCGCTTTGCCGGCGCACCGGAAAAAAACGGATGTCAATTAGTGGCTTCTCACCACTTAGTTCTACTCACGCCACCCACCCTTCTTTCACACACAAAAGGAGGGAGGACCCCCACTCACAGCACTCTACATTACCCACCCCATCACGACAACAGCACACCAACCAATGCTCCGTACCCACCCCTCCACACCCCCCACAGCCCCATTACACACTCCCTCAACCCCCCCCCCCCTCACACACCCCACCACCCCGCCCACGGATACTACACACTACACGGACTGCCGCGGTGCCGCCAGCACCCCCCACAAGACATAATATTATCCAAACTCAATATCCGCAAGCTATGATGCACCATGCAGGATATCGAAGGAGTAGCACAAACGTTTGACCCAAATATCACAGTCCTCACATAAACCAATCATATACCTCCTGGCTACCGTCTACGTCTAGCCCTCCCCATCCACCACCTTAAGAATGTAAGACAATCGGTGACATCCCACCACCTCGATAAAGCCGGTGTCATAAAAGCACCAGTCATTCACATCCTCACACCTTCTTATCCCCCATATTGAATACAGTCCCCACATCGCGGGATTCAATCCCACCCCTCACTCGGGCAAACCATAACTCATCATCGGAAACTGTATGCCCCAACTACATGGCCTTTAAGACATTGACCTCTACAAAACATTCATGGCGTGGGCACTCAGGCTCCGCGATATCTACCCGAAACATCGCAACCTCTCGGGAGGCGACTTTCAGACTTCCACCCAAATAGGTACGGGCCACAAAGCTCTCACATCCCTCCTCACCTCGTATTTTTTACCACTCCATCCCCCCATACCGACCTTCCCATGTAGCGGCTCATGCAGCGACCATTTGCTCACACCAACTCCAAGCTCGTCCGACCAACCACTATTCACACAGCACAAAGTGACCACCATATCGTTCTTCACGGACAATTCCGCTATACATTTAAACATACCACGCACAATCCCTCATCTCCTCTCCCCACCACCCGCACTCCGCAACTCCACTTCGGCCAAAACTTGCATATGTAAATTTAAGCTCCCTATAGCGGAGGAAAACATCCGAAGATACAGAGCGTCAACCCCCTCCCTCATCAACAACACACTCGACCTCCAAACTAACATCATCAACCCCCTTTCAAACAATATCCTACTGACACCTTAAATTGCCTAGCTAAACAATGCACATGCCCACTCAATGACTACAACACGCACGCAGCAACCCTATGGACCCTCTTTCCCGCCAAACCCCGCCACAAAACCTCCTAATACTTGGCTCAGTAAACCTACCCGAAAATTTGCCAAACAGCCACGTAAATTTAGCATGAAGCACGGCCCCCTCCCACTAGCACAAAACTAGTGGAAACACCTCTGCGGGCCGGAGGAGGGTGCATTCCCGTCGGCGCCTACCTCTACCTCCACGCGGTGGGCGCTAGTAAACCTCATGCCGTGCCATGCTTGGCATGGGAGGGGGCTAAACGAGGTACCGGCAGCTGCGATCCGCGGGATCATCATCTGTCGGGAAGCCATGTACGGAGGGTTTTGGAAAATCATAATATCCGTACACTAGCACTAAGATCTCCCGCTCGGGCCGTCGGTATGTTTTTTCGCTTGCTAGTGAATACTCCTGAGATACCGTTCCATTTGGGGGAATGGGGCCTATGTATGTGAATACCTTTTGGCGAGGAGGATACGGGCGGATGAGCGGCGGGTTGAGGGTGTTGGAGCTGGCGGCGGACATCCGGGAAGCAGCGCTAGGGAAGGGCGCTCGCTACACGTCGACCGGCTAGTTGACGCCGAGCTGAAAACCAAGGGGGGGGCATAACGACACAAGCAGCTAGGATGACTGTCGCGACGGGAGGAGCGGCGAGGTCTAGCGACCGAGTTATCCTGAAAAGACACCGCCGCCGGAAAACTCTATGCGGAGGGTTTGAATAATTTCCACACCCCCGTGGCTTTTTTGGATCCGGCAATGGTGACCACACCCTACCCGACCGCTACCCACTATCGACATGAACACCTAATATTAGAGAGTGCGAGCCCATGTCGGCGCGGAGGCTCGCACTCGAAACAAGGGTGCTCGCCGGACGCGCGATCGGTGGGTAGAGGGTACGGCCGCTCACTCGGTTTCCAAACCGGTACCCGGGTACCAGACAGAAAAAGCATGGGAATTGGCCGGGGAAACGTTTCAGCGCGGCGGCAGGAGCGCTAGCTTTTTTTGTGAGGTAGTCTTGGTCCCCCCCCACCTGCCCTCGAGGTGACAAGGGACCTCGACAAGGAGAAAAGTCGCGACGGGAGGAGCGGCTGCGACCTTTGGGCGGGGCTTACGGGATGTGACGGCGGGATCGACGAGCGGCCGCGTAAGGATGGCGGGTTTTTCGCTAGCCTTTCCCCTCTTTTCTCCGGAGTCTCCGGAATCTACGACCCTCCACCCCCCGCCGTCTCATCCGCATCCAGCGTGACGCAAACACACACCTCCACGGCTATCCCCCATTGACCCTCACCAACCCAATTGCCACTACTCTCCACACTCACTTTCAAACACATGGCGACTTCCTCTGCTCCCTACATACGCAACAAACCACTCACATCACTGACCCACCACACTACCAACGAGTGGCGCCCGCCGGCGGCGCAACGGAGTTGGCCCCGGAGGGATACGCTCATTGGCATATCGGCACTAACTCCCATATGCACGTGGTGGGCTAGGCAACCTCATGGCCAGGCTTGGCACGGTAGGGGGCTAGGCGGGGTGAGCCGACAACTACTGTCTGAAAAATCCTTCACGGAGGGCTTTTGAAAATAATACATGTACACTACCGATGCCAAAATCTCCGCCTCGGGCCGGCGGATATGTATTTCAATACCATATACTACTAAATATCGTCCAAATTTAGGGTGCGGGTGGGGTTAGTATTTTTGGAGAGTGTGGTGGGGAGGAGGGTACGGCATGATCAACGGTGTGCTGAGGGTGCTGGTGTTGGCCGCAGATAGCCGGAAAGCGGTGCCGGAGAAGGGCGCTCGCTACTCGTCGACCAACATATTGACGTTGCGATTACGCAAGGGGTGGCAGCACGGCACCAACAACGAGGAGGACTGCCGCGACGGGAAGAGCGGCGAGGTAGGACCAGCCGCCGCATGAAAGCCCAGTACGCAGGGTTTCGAAAAATCCGCACCCTCACGGTCGTTCAGATCCGACAATTGCGACCATGATACGAGACTGAAAATCCGGGGAAATGGCCGGGAAAACTTTTCGGCGCAGCGGCAGGAGCGCTAGCCTTTTGTATTTGGCTGTCTAGGCCCCCCCGCACATGCCCTCGAGGTGACGGAGGACCTCGACTATGAGAGAACTAGGAAAGTCGCGACGGGAGGAGCGGCTGCGACCTTGGGACGGGATGCAACGACGGGATTGACGAGCGACCGCGTGAGGAGGGGTTTTCGTTAGCCTTTCCCTTCCTATCTCCGGCAAGACCAAAGTCACGCGGGACTTGGATTACGATGGCTCGTCGACCCTCTCGAACGCCGATCGGCCTAAGCCGGTCGGCAACCCAGTTCAGCGGGAGCGGGCCATGCATCGTCAAGGTTGGGCAGCAGCAATTTCATTTTGCCTTTCTTGACAAGTGGATTTACTTTGAGCTCTTTTGTCTTCATCACAAAATTGTTTTGTTCTTTGTGCTTAGGCGGGGGGGACATCGGTAATCACTGCGGATGCTTCCATTTTCACGCTCCGAGGAACATCTGTACACATTGGAGATAGGTGTACCGTTAGGCGTACTTGGTCGAAGAACACCCGGCTCAATCCTTCCCATGGGTGTCCTAGATGACCGTTTGAATAGAGAGAGTATTGATGACCGTTTGACAACTGTCGATCTAGTTTTCCGATATTGTTCTAATATAATTTCAATTTCAATTTAATTACCAACAAGCACAGAGTAATATCAAACCACGCTCTACACACCTGTCACTTCTCAACCGTCTAACACCCCTATGAAGACACGACATTACCGACTAATCGCAACTAGTTCTACGCGCCACTCGCACTTAACTCGTACTCAAACCTTTAGCTCATATCAAAAGACTGGAGTAATTCGGCAGCAACATCTCCACCCCCATGAACCTCCTCCACGCAGCTCTCACGACACCAACCACAACCATACACAACCGCTTCCCCCCAAAACCCCCGCAGGCCCGCCCGCCCTACACACAGATGACCACTCCCGCACACTCATCATGCATCCCAATGATCATTCGTCCCATACCACCCCCAATTTCGACCCTCCTTCCATACATAAAACGCAGACACAATACCCCACCTTCCACCACTCAAGAACCCACATAAAGCGAAATTAAGCACCTCGCCACTAACGACACAGACTAGCCTCATGGTGACGTCGTAAACATACTATCCTAACACAAAGACTCGGCCACCCACCAAACGCAATACATGGTAGAATGGGCACCAAAACGCCTCACCGAATGGGAAATCCAACAACAAACAGAGCAAGGGTTCGAATCAATGATCTGCACATCTATCGGCCAACATGCGCCCTCCCCCGAACACAAAATTTACATGTCACGAGTCCCCTCATACTGACATCCTCCTATGCCACACGTGCGCTAAACTTGCTATCCACTCACATCGCTCTACTCGCAAACGCAAAGCTATATGGAAATGCAATCGGTGTCAACACAGAGGACAACACAATCTCACCACCCTCACTGTAGTCGAATAGGCCCCGTGCTTGCAGCTCTCGGACACCATCATCACCATCCCTTCTCGTATGGCAGCCCTCACCACATTCGAAAAAGTTTCACCCCCGCGACACATCCCATCCTCACACAGCCAGGTCCACCACCATGGCGCACATTGGCCACCCTCCATCAGCCCCGATATTGATATGCAACCCACATGACACTTTGCCATCCACCATCACCCCACTCTACCTAATGCAGCTATACTTTGCCTTCCCACTGTCCCACAAGGAGGGCCTTAATACCCCTTTTCCCATATTGGCACCACACAGCCTACCGCCATGAGAAGTACACCTCCTCTACCACCTCCCAGCAAACAAGACGACACTCCTCCCCTCAAATAACCGCAAATGCATCCCTACTCTCACCCTCTTCGGTTTGATATGGGGAGTCGATATATACCTCGTTTGTAACACCCCAGCCATGCCCTCCCTTCCGACTCTCAAAACACTCAAAGCATTACACAGAACCACTGAACAAGTACATAACACATGCCTTCCCTTCCCCCCAACCATATGCACGGACCCCACCCCCACTTTTGAACACAACCTCCACCTGACAGGCATCTACCACTCACCACCATCCATGGTACATCCATTCGTCCACGCAACCCCTACCGCATGTACTACCACTACTTGTCTCCTCTATCCTATCAATCCTAAAAGCCCGCACCGCTATAGGCCTCACTACACACACTTGCAAATGAAATAAGCACACAACTGATCTAGGGGCAATTACCAAGCTTCTCAGTTGCCAACGGCCAACCCCCTGATGCTATGTATTTCAAATGCGCCCGCACACATCTAGGACATTGGACATGGCCCTACATCACTCAATCTGACGAACCTTACCCTCCTAAAACCCTACTATTCACCAACCTCAAATCAGATACACGAAAATACAGTTTAGCCTCCACCATCACTCCCCTCCGCCACACCACCGCCTAACACGTCGACCTCCTCGCCACAGCCAAACGGAATGGCGCAGATTTCACATACCATGGCCGACATCCCTCCCTCACATCCATTAAATTCACACGAAAATTAATTTTGTGCGGGGCTTTCACAACACCCGCCTCCTCCCCCGGAGTTAACCTCCCAAGTTCCCGATGTGCGGTCAGTTCATTGGCAATGGGCATATGGCGGGCAGCTACTCCTCAATGCAAGGCCTCCATTAGGACCGCCACAATACTACACTTTAACTCATGCTCACACTACTAGAACAATCAAATGGGGGACGGTGAGAGACCATCACCGCCGACATCGGTAAAAACGTGTCAAAACATTCACAACCGGCACACTCAGCGAGCCACGTCCCCAACTTGGCACACACTCTAACCAACACAACCATATGACCACTCGAAAAGTATACGTTGACGAAGGCCTCGACTTTTCCTCCCCAACTCGCTGCCGCGCAATTCTGCTATAGTATATTTTGCTCACACAACTCAGACCCCCAGCCCAAAACCTCATTTTCTTAGACTATTTGAGCCCCGAGTTGTAGCCCATACCTTGTCATAACGCCGATACTCATGTATTCGTCAAATTCAGATAGGGGAATGGAAATATTGCACGGAGAATAGCCTTAAGGACACCCATCACCATACTAGAGAAAAACACACCTCTTGCAAACGCACTTCGCTCACATTGACCTGGCACACATATGGACATCATACCCATATTCATGAGCCGCAGATGCACACCCCACTCTCTCACCCACACCAGCATTTCTTCGCTCATAAGCCCTAGAACTGACCCGCAAGACAAACCCTCCTAAACCTTAGCCCGGGACGCTACTCATATCATCTCTCGCCTATACTACACAAACACTATGTCCAATGGTTTCACCACCCATTCCGCATCTACCGCACCAACGGCATCACCACTTACAAGCAACTACCCCACCGGCACCTCCAACCCTTCCCACTCAATCAATCCCACACCTAACCCTACTTCACTAAGCACCTCCTTGGGGAGGGTCAAGCCCACCACACCCTCCGCGAGGATGGAAAACGGTACCCTCGGCGAAGATGTAATACAAATCTTATATGGCGTATATATGCAAGAAGGCCCTTAGACAACAACCATAATGTGAATGGTAATTATGCGACTCCCTAAGAGCCATCCAGAAATACATCCGCAGTCCCCACTCCATACAACAACACCCCAACTAACAAAATATCTCCTCTGTCCTATCAACCCTCCAAACTCGCACCGCTATAGACCTCACAATCCACATTGATAAAATAAAGGCACACAATAACTCAATGGGTAATGATCAATAAGTTAATCATTTAGCAAACACAGTTGCCGAAGGCCATCCCCCATACATAGCGCTTATTGTAAGCAATACTCACTGGTTATTAGGTACATACAGCTATTGCAATATATTATAGATGAAGTTAGTATATGTCATGGCCAGACACAACAGTACCCTAGACATTGGTCTAGCGAGTCAAATACATAGGTATCGCTAAGCTACAACTCTTAAATTCCTTCGTTCCGACATCACACCGCTTACTGGTTGTCGGTGTGACTGTCCCTAGCTTGACTTTGTCATTAACTACGTATGCGCACTAGATACCTTTCATATTGAACGTGTATGCACGCTTGAAAAAATTAAGGGGCCCCGCCTAAAGTCACTCACAAACGACACATGTTTTTGTCGAGCTGCGATCTACGAATTTCCCGCGGAAGGCAAGTTTATCATTTAAGATATTATTTATTTCATCATTTCGTTAATAGTCCATCTTGTCGGTGTAATCGCCGGTACTAGCCTGCGATTTAAAACTTCCGAAACAACACTTGAGTAATCTGCTCATCGGCTACCCAACTACACGAAGGGCACTCGCATTGTGTGGACAAAATGCATACATGTCCAAGCTGGAGACGGGGGAGGCGCATTGGTGGATGAATACGTTTTAAGAGGGTGCACGAGAACTAATATATAAAATCTTTTTATATATATTACTAGCGCAAATCGCCAACGAAACTCTACTCATGATTTGTTCGTGGGTGCTAATTGTGCCCATTACTCGGTGGAGCGTACGGTTAAGGTACTTTGAGACGCCCCGGGGCTATAGGCCGAGGGGCCGTAAGGTAATAAGCCGTCTCCATGGAACCACGGTTGGGCACAAGTGCAATTCGTGGTTTTTACCGTTGCATGTCGCCACATGTAAATGCCGTTGTTCAATAATGACGCCGAAACCCCGCCCGGTGGACCCCCCGCCGAGCCCCCAAATGACAAGAGCTCACGTGACAACCCCCCCGGACGCTTATTCCAGAGTAGTCCCAGAGCAAATGGCGCTTATCCACTCGCGTCCGACGCAAAAGCATTTGACTCAGTTGCCCAACGCCTCGGTAGGTTGTCCGCCTCCATGTTTTGTCGACGGTCCATCGGTTGACTTTGCACCTCCCAACACATGGGGCGAATCAGTAACGATGTCGTTGAGGAAGTTTTGCAGCTCCACGAGTTTCAGGTTGTACCCCTCTTGTGAACGATGGGACTTGGCTTGGGTTTGTAGCTGAAAATTAGCCATTCCATTGATGAAACGGACACATTGAAGGTCGGCTATCAACTGTTGACGAGACCTCCGTAAAAAATCGTTGTTGTTAGTAGGTAGCGTAACTCATATTTCCCTGCGTAATTCCTTGCATAGCGTTAATTGCGTCATCTTGAATGTTGGGTAGCAGGGACGTCTCACGAAGCTCCTCTACAAGTAAGTCAAAAGTCGCTAGTATAGCGGCATGTGGTTTACGGTTCAACCACCATATTTTCAAGGGTCTAGAAAACTGTAAAGTAACCCATATCATTGTCTCGCAAGAATCAATAGTATTTCCAAGCAAAACGAAACGTTGCGGTTGTGCCTCGAGCCAGTCTTCAAGTTCACGCGGCTCACGATCAGACTGAAACTTCTAGCTAATCGCAGCCTTACGCTGTGTCTCCGTAAGGGTAATGGACATGCCAGCAAGGTTAGTTGTCGGAATTGGAGCTCCCATGCGTAAATCAGTCGGGGTCTTTCCACAGAACTGATTATGTAGCCACGGATAAGCATCCAAGCAAGACCAGAGTCGACAGACGAAAACCGAGGGCACATGAGAAATTGTCTTGATGTTGACGTATCATCATGGCATAGTACTTGGTGTGTATAAACAACACGGCGAAAGTCTCCCATTGAGTCACGTAACCAAAGTGAAGTAACTCATACTTACGCTTCAGAGATGGAAGTAACCCTTGTTTAGCCGGCGTAAGATAAAGACTGTCAATGCCAATAGTCTCCGGTACGACGTAAGAACCATCATGATTAATAGTCGACTGGGCAGTCACAACATGCTCGAGCTGAGCACGTGTGCCTAAGTGAGTCGTTACATAGGGAATTGGAACATAAGCCGAGAAGACGTAAGCAATATGTTGTTGCCCTTCTTCCTCCTCCCTCTCCTCGCCCACAAGGCCTACACCCCCCCGAATGGTGCCACATCACCACATGCCTACTACATAAAAAGGTGACCCTCCTAAACTCTCCTCGATAATTATCGCCCCATCACCCTCATGAACAACCTTCTTAAACTTTGGACCGCACTGATATAAGATGCGGGCTCGAAATACGCTGAAACCCACGGCATCCTAAGCGACCGGCATGACGGATTCCGGCAGCAACGCAGCATCCACGATGCCCTCTCCTCCATCATGATGATGATGGAAGACGGATGCCATGTCCTCCATCATGATGATGATGGAGGACGCCAAAATTCATAACAAGGACATCTACGTCATGTACGCGGACTTCAAAGGCGCCTTCAATGCCGCCGACCACCGCATCATGTTCAAACACATGCGCCAACTCGGTATGCCCCCCACCTTTCGCGACACTTGCGAACATCTCTACGGTCTATCTTCCACCGACTATACTACCCCATACGGCTCCACCCCCTCCATCGACATCAACCGAGGCACCCTGCAGGAGGACATCCTCTCCCCCTTCATGTTTACCCTCTTCCTCGAACCCTTCCTCCGCTGGCTCATGGTGGGCAGCATGGGATACCGCCCCGGCGCCCCCACGACTAACGCTGACCCCACATAACCCACAGCTACCTACCCCAGCCACGGCTTCGCCGACGACCTCAGCCTCGCCACGGGCTCAACCCCCAACATGTCCATCCAACTCCGGAAACTCTCCCTCTTCAACGCCTACACATGTATGACTGTCAACATCCAAGAATGCTGCATCACCGGCGCCCTTGGCGCTCAGGCAACGCCCTCTCCCTCGCCAACCATACCCTCCTCGCATCCCGCCTCCAAACACAATTCATCACCATCAACTCCCGCCCCTCGCGTATCCCTTCCATGGGCCCTCCGGACACATACCGCGTCCTCGGAGTTGAACTTAACACCTCCCTCACCTTCACGAAACACTGGCTGGAACTAAAGCGCACTACCACATCCCTCATCTATGCCCTTTCCACATCCCTACTCACGCAATCCCGCAGGATACGTGTCATCCGCGGCCTCCTAATAGGCAAGCACTTCACCCTCCAACTCGGCCTCTTCAGCGACTCCCGGCTGGACGCATTCGAAGGCCAAATCAGCCGAGCACTCTCCTCGGTGCGCAACCTCCTTCGCACAACCCTCCACCGTCCAACCTTATACCTCGGCTACGGCCTCCCCTCCCTCAAAGCCCACGCCGCACAACTCACAGTATGCCACCTCCACAAAATCATGAACACCCCCGGGTACAGAGGCCACATGGCCAAAACACACATTCGTACAATCTCCACCACATACACCCATTGACCCACCGAATCCATCATGACATGCAACACCTCCCCACCCACACTCCGATGCCTGGTACGGGCCCAACGCGACGCATGCACCATGTTCCACAACATCCCTCCACTCTCCCTCACCAACCTCATCGCCTCCACACTCAGCGCCCATTTCACTCACCAAGACAACACCCTCCTCGCATCCCTCCGCGACAAAGCCACCCACATCACCGACCCACACACTTACAAGCAAACAGACTGCGATTTCTCACCTCGCCGAACACACACCTCCCTTCTCCCCCGCCTCACCCCCCTTTGGCGAAACAACATCATCACGTAGCCACAAATCCTCCTTCGCGCCACCAACACCTCCATCCTCCTCCAATCTTGCAAATCCACATCCACACTCACGGGCTACACCACCTCACTCTCAGTCCCCATCTGCCTTCTCGCCACAGTCCTCACCGAACCGCTCGATACTATCCACAACCGCATGCCCATCACACACCTCACCCCAAAACAAGCATCCCCCCAACCACCATCCACCCCTCATGAATTCCCCTCCTATCCCCCCCACCTCCCCCGCCCCCCCCCCCACCACCCTTTCATCCGGGATCCACACCCCTCGCACCAAAACCCCCCCTTCCTTGGCACCCACCACACACAGCGAGACAAAATACCTCTCACCGTCAGACCACCACTACCCTCCCTGCGACGTTACACGCATCATTTCCAAACACAAAGACACATAATACGGTAAAACACAATACATGGTTGAATGGGCCCCGGAACGCCTCAGGGAATGGGACATCCAACTCCAACTCGACGACGGCCTAGCGCCTCATCACCTCAACCCCCACATCGGTATGTCTCCCCACCCCCTCCCCCACCGCCTGCTCTATATGCCATGACCCCCTCCACATAGACCCCACCTCCACCTGGTGCACGTGCCCGCACTTTGCCGTCCATTCCCAATGCCACCCCACTCATGGACCCGTCACGTGGCAATGCGACTGGTGCGACCGCGGCCAGCAACACGACCTCGCCCGCCTACACGAGGTCCAGTGGCCCCCTTGCCTACAACTCCACGACACCATCAGTGAGACCCCCTCCGGCCCCACCGCCCTCATTGCATTTAACTCAGGATTCGTCCCCTCCACCGCTCCCATCCTACCCGACCCTGGACCCCCCCAATGGACGCACCCCCTCATCACATTCAACCACGACCCCATCCACCCCGACTTGGACATGCTCTCCACATGCGCTTTCACTATACACTCCTACCCAACACTACACGACACCACCATCCTTTGCACCCCCGACGGCCGCGCGGTCACTACCCTCTCCGCCCCCCGCACCCGCCACCTACTCCAACTCTTCCGCCCCGATCTCACACAGCGCTCGTTCGAAGAGGAGGTCTACCACCTCATCACCCGCCTAGGCTCCCGTTCAGAACTCCACTCACCCACACCCGCCACCACCACACGCAACAGATGGGCCACTCGAGAAGACTTACTCACAGCACTTCGCACCACATTCCACATCCAAACAGAAATCTACTCCGACCCCTTAACAAATCACTCCACTCCCACACCTACCACTCAGGCACTCACTATACCCCGAAGATATAGTCTTCTCATCCAGCGGCAACAACGCCCCACACACCTGGCACGGCACCAACATAGTCAACCCGGAATACGACCACGAATGCATGCGCCGCGCCATGGAGCACGCAATCACCAGCGCTAACTCCACCGTATCACACACACCGAGCTCCACCATCCTCATACTCCCCCGTTGGGAACACACACCATACCGCCATTCCAAGTACATCGACTCCCCATACACCCACCCCTCCCACACCATCAATCGCGCTGAATTAGCGGGCATCGACATATGCCTCAAACTAGGCCACACCCACCTCCTTACATGCAGTGCGAGCTCCCTCCGCCTCATACACGGCTACTTAAACTGCCCATTTGCATACCGCCACAACATCCACCGCGACACACTCCTCTCCATCACACACACACTCAAGACCCGCTGCGCCTCCGGCATCCGCACCCACCTCGGCAAAATAAAAGCACACAACCACTCATTAGGCAATGACCTCGCACACACCCTAGCTAATCAGGCTGCATACGGACACCCACCCGACATAACATACACCACATGTTCAGACGTGTCGATAGGCCACTAGACATTGCCATACGCACTCTTGCCGCAAACCCTAGGGGAGCCCATACCCTACCGATACACCAACCTCAAAACAGACGCACACACACACAGCACCAAACACACACCCCCCTCTCACATACCTCTAGGCACAGAGCCCTCCTCGCCCGTGCCGCGGAGGACGGCGCCGATTTCACATTCCACAAAAAACACACCGCACTCACCAACACCCAATTCACTCACAAGCAAGAATTCATGTGGGGCGTACACAACACCCGCCTCCTCACCCACAACCCCACCCTGCGTTGCCCCATGTGTGGCCAATTTACAAGCAACGGCCACATGACCGCTAATTGCCCCCACCATGTCTGGCCTAAGACAAGACCGCCACAACAGCGCGCTACAACTACTCCCCTCCCGTTTGGAACGCCACAAGTGCGGCCGATAGGAGACCATCACCGCAGACTTTGGTAACAAACCCATCAAATCATTCGCATCCCCCACACAAGCCCATACCCCTCTTGACTGCCACCCCCCTCACCCCACCCACATGCCCACCCGCCTCGTTGCTGCTGACGAAGGCCTCTCGCCCGACTCCCTAACCTCGGGCCATACCTTCCTCCCCACCGAGATCCCCCACCCCCCCCCCCCCCCCCGCGTTGCGACCCCCCGCGCACAAATCCGGCTTTTTCCGACTCCTGGAACCTCGATATGTCGGTAACACGAACGGTCGCCGCCGATACTCCTCGACAAAAAATATTCAGATAGAAGAATGGAAGTATTGCACGGACTACAACCTCTCCCACACATCCCAATCGATTCGTGCCAAATACACCCCCCTCGCCAATGCCATACGTCAGCACTGGCCTGATACCGCAGTCGACATCCTCTCCATCGTCATGAACCGCACGGGTACACCGCACTCATCCACCATCACAAGTCTCACCTCTCTCCTCACCCTCCGCACCGACCCTCTTGACAAACTCATCTCAAAAGCACGTCTCGACACATCACGCATCATTGCACAACTCCATACGCACACTGTCCAATGGCTGCATCATCTCCTACTCAATTATCGCACCAAATCCCGCACAACCACTCGCCGCGCCCCCACAATTGTACCTACGCACGCCCCTACATGCACGCCGCCATCAACCCGCATCGAGCTCTCCCCGGGGAGGAGTAAAACCCCGAGCAATTGTTGGAGAGGTTGGATTAGGTGGTTAACGGTCTAGCCCTGACTTGTAAGTTTCCTGTATGGCATTGTTGGGAGGGCCCAGAGATAGCAACCGGCGCATACGGTAGTTGTTGTAAACCGGCGCATACGGTACATGTTGTAAACAATTTCAATTTCAGTTGTTGTTGCCCTTCATATATTGCGACGCGAACCGGTGCGTCACTCAACACGGTCAAGTCATCATGAGTGAGGATAAGGCCATTTTCCTCGTGTAATTCACGAACAGCAGCATCGACATGCTCTTCGTTAGGTAAAATCGAACCACTTGGGAGCCAAGTTTTACGATAACGAGGCTCACGCTGAAAAAATAACTTAATGTCGAAAGCTTTAGAACCACCAACATGAAGTACGACCACTACGTAATAACCACGTCCAACACACGCCATTTCGAATCAGTCAAGCAACGTCGAGCGAATCATGCGACAGCGAGAAAACGTGCGTCGATCACTGAGCTCCGAAACCAATGTGGAAGGTGAGGGCTTATCTTGGCCGTCACGCACCTAAATACCAAGGTTGGACTCACCGGGTTTCCAGCCCGCGACCTTTCGCGTACTAGGCGTGCGCTTTACCGGTGCACCGGAAAAGAATGGATTAGTGGCTTCTCACCACTAAGTTCTAATCACGACATAAACCCCCCCCCCCCCCCCCCCCCCCCCCCCGGACTCTCCCCGGACCGCAGCCCGGCTCCGAAACCAATGTAGCGGTTAGCCTTCGGAAAGCTAACTGCAGACACAAATCTGTTTTGTTCTGTTTTTTCGCTGCTCAATTGCTAGGCGGAAGTGCATATGGAGGGAGAGATGGGAAGATTTCTTATTGTTCTTACTTTAGCAGTATATTGTAATCGAACAAAGGGAATTATTAAATGGTTGTGTCCCCTCCCTCTATCGCACTAGGCTTATATAGTCTTTGCCTCCTAAGTTTGCACATGCTCTCGCTTGGCTTACGTGTGAGGTGCGAGGGCTTTCCAACTGCCATCAACATACTAGCGACGCGTCTCGTCCAGTCTGGGGAATCACATTTTGCATTGGAAACCTCGCTTGGCGCGTAGTCAAGCTAGTTAGATTAATTGTGCGTAAATATACGTACCGGGAGGTACTAGTAGTACAGTACGCATCAGAACCCTCGCTAAATTGCAATAGCGACGTACCCACGTTGTACGTCCTTCCGATGGAAAAGCACAAATTGGAATTAGTAACGAGTACCTATATATAATGTCATGTAATGTACTGCTCTTGGACTCTACTCGTCACATGCGGCGGGGATGTGCGTGAATCTACACAACATATTTTACTTGAATATTGCCCACGTTGGGAATGCCACCGTCGTAATTTTGGGACGCCAGCCCCAGAGTTTAATGATTTTGTACGTCAGTTCGCTACCTCCCCCGAAGATGTAAATGCCTTACTTCTGTTGTAAGTAATACCGCATACGTATTAGTTGCAGATAGCTACTGTAAGCTATTCTAGATATGATTAGTACATGTCTAGATCGGACATACCGATAAACTGTTTGACTCGGTACAGAGCTGTCGCTAGGCTACAGCTCACTCACTTCTGTTGTCCCGACACCACGCCTGTAGGCTGGTTGTCGCCTTAACTGTTCCGTCTGCGGGACTGTGACTGTAACTACGTTTGCGTACGTTATCTTCCACACTAACTGTGTTTGCATGGTTCAATAGGTTATGGGCCCCCGCCTCACGTCACTCACGCGCGACAACCTGGTTCGGCGAGCTGCGATCGACAGCTCTCCCGCAGAAGGCAAGTTTCTATAGACACCTAGTACTTTCAACCTGTAGTCGGCGGTATCGCCAGTATAAACTGCGATTTTTAAAACCCGCCACCACCCTCTTAAGCCAGCCACCCGCCGGAGATAGCCAGCCAACCACACCGACGCACTCGTCGTGTGTGGACAGGGTGCACACAGGTCCAAGCTGGAGAACGGGGGGGTGCACTGTCGGGTGAATACGCATCCACAGGTTGCACGCTAGCCGTAGCTTACCTTTTTTATTTTCATATTAGATTAGCGACTACGCCATCAGCGCAGCGCTCCACCTGTCCTGGCCTTGGCCTCGACTTGTGCCCCACACTGGGTGGAGGATACAGAAAAGGTGCTCTGAGACACCCCGGGGCTACAGGCCGAGGGGTCGGCGGGCATCAGGCCGTCTCTTTGCATACCGCTGTTAGGCACGAGTCGGGCTAGCGGTTTTTACCGCTGCCTGTTTTTAATCCAGCTCTTTCTTTTTCGCCCTCTGTCGAAATGGCGCAAAAAAACCCGCCTGTTGCACCTGTTGATTCCCCTGACCCAGGCTCTCAGCAGAGCACTGTCCATAATACCCAGGGTGTTCTCGAGCTGCTGCGTGTGCAACTGACGCGCCTTGACGCGTATCTCGACTCGCGGTCGGCCGCCATTGCTGCTCTTCCTGCTGCGGGTGCTATATCGCACCCCCCCTGTAGCTCAGCGCCGCCACGATGCTCACCTCGCACACTTTCCGGACAGCCACCACCTGCACACCCTCCCCCTCGAACACCCCCCGGATACTCTCGCGCAGATCTTTGCACAAGTGGCGCGCTTGACAGCTCGTTTCGACTTGCAGTCGGCCGCGGGTGCTGTTGCTGCTGCGGGTGCTAATCCGCACCCCCATGTCGCTCAGCGCCGCCACGTTGCTCACCTCGCACACTTTCCGGAGGGCCACCACGTGCACACCCCCCCCCTCGAACACCCCCCGGATCCCCTCGTGCTGCTTGTTGCGCAAGTGGCACACTTGACAGCTCGGTTCGACTCGCAGTTGGCCGAGGATGCTGTTGCTGCGGCGAGTACTATTCCGCACCCCCCTCTCACTCGGCGCCGCCACGATGCTCACCTCGGACACTTTCGGGGCAGCCACGTCGTGCACACCCTCCCCCTGCTTGTGCATCCTCAGCCTGGCTACGCCCCACATGACGCACAATCAGCCATGTCTGCTGCTACCGCTGCAGCTCCTGTTGGCGACCCCGCCTTCGCACAACGCCGCCCCGATGCGCGCCTCGAGCCCTCGCACCCCGAACTCGTAGGTGAACACTTGCAACCACCCCCCCAATACCCCCCGGCTGATTCTATCCTACACAGCGACCCCTCCCATCACGACATCGCGGTTGAACAACTCCCGCCACCCCCCACCCACCCCCCCGTTGGATATGCCCCTCACCACCCCATACCTCTCATCCCGGAGGCGCCCTTTCACGGCGTCCTCCCCTCCCGTGACCACCCGAATTCGTACGCCCCGCCGTCCCCAATGGCTGGCCGCTCTCCCTTTCCGGGTGGCCCACCTCTACCCTTCCATGGACATCACTCTTCCCAAGCCAAGCGTGGCGACCACACCTCCCGTGGCCGTCGTCGCCCGACCGTTGACCCCATAGTCATCGGGCGACCGACACACGCAACCCCCGACTTTGACCCAGATGTCCACCCCAGTCTCTTGGGCGGCCCCCACTACGCCCCCGTCTGCACGCGCCCCGCTGTCTCCCCGGTCTTGCGCATCCTTGGCTCCGCCCAAGCCTCACCCACAGAGGCACATTGGCGCGCTCTGCAAAAGGTCCTCCGCTCCCTTCATGGCACCATTCACATGCGCCTGACGTTGGGGGGGGGCCTGGACCACAGCCTCCAACTCACAGGCTTTGCCGACGCTACCATGCTCACCAAACTCCTCCCAAGACATGCACTTGCAAGACATCGAAGTGCGATCATTGGAGGACAAGACCCAATGCAACGCTCCATCCCGTAGCTACCTGCAGGGGGAGTGTTGTAAGTAATACCGCATACGTATTAGTTGCAGATAGCTACTGTAAGCTATTCTAGATATGATTAGTACATGTCTAGATCGGACATACCGATAAACTGTTTGACTCGGTACAGAGCTGTCGCTAGGCTACAGCTCACTCACTTCTGTTGTCCCGACACCACGCCTGTAGGCTGGTTGTCGCCTTAACTGTTCCGTCTGCGGGACTGTGACTGTAACTACGTTTGCGTACGTTATCTTCCACACTAACTGTGTTTGCATGGTTCAATAACTTCTAGGCGGTGTCCCCCCTTCCCTTCATGGCGTCATTCATTTTACAGGAAATGAGAGGTCTTTCAAGTTATGGCGCCAATGTGACGAGTACAGTCCTGCAACAGTACATTGCAGGATATTGTACAGGTACTCGTTACGGATACCAATTCGTGCTTTTCCACAGGACGGACGTATACTCGTGGGTACGTCGCTACTGCAATATTGTAATGGTGCTGATGCTACAGTACGACCAGTACCTCCCGGTACGTACAGATATGCATAATTAATCTAACCAGCCAGATGACGCGCGAGAGCGAGCTCTCCAATGCAGAAGGAGCCGCGTCGTGAAACCCAATGCTAGACAGGCCGCGTCTCGAGACGAATGACGACGGTTGAGCAGCACCAACGCCTGACACGTAAGCGTAGCTTGCAGGCGTGATTAGTCTGGGCTGAAACCTATTTAAGCCCAGTGCAGTAGAGGGAGGTGACAGAACCTTTTAACAATTCCTTTGTTCACTTACAATATCTACTGCCCAAGTACAGCAGTGAAACATCTCTCATCATTTGCCTCTCGACAACATCAATTGCCAACTTGCAACAACAGAACTAGACAGACTAGAACAGATTTGTGCTAGTGTTTAGCTTTCAGAGGCTAACCGCCACACTGGTTTCGGAGCTCTTTGGTCGACGCACGCTTTCGTTGCTTGTTGATCTGCTCGACGTTGTTTGATTGAGTTGAGATGGCTTCTCTAGGACCCGGACATTACGTGGTTTTGGTAATTCACGTCGGAGGAACTAAATCGTCGGATTTGAAGTTGGTGTTTCAGCGTGAGCCTCGTTCTGGTAAAACTTGGTTCCCAGCTGGCTCTGTCTTACCTAATGAAGAGCCTGTCGACGCTGCTATTCGCGAGTTACACGAGGAGACCGGTCTTGTTTTGACATCGGATGATTTGACGCTGTTGAGTGGTGAACCTGTTAACGTTACACTACCTCAAGGTCGACAGCTTGTTTACGTGTACTCGGCGTCTATTCCTGTCCTGTTTGCTACGAGCAACTTACGTACACCTGCTCAGGTCGAGCAGGCTGTTTTGGAACAGTCGACAGTTAATCCGGATGGCACTTACGTCGTCCCGGAAACCATCAACATTGACGGTCTGACACTTACGCCTGCACAGACTGGGTTACTTCGTGCTAAGAAGCACAAGAGTGAATTACTTCACTTTGGTTACGTGGCTCAGTGGGAATCTTTTTATCGAGCGATGACACAACATGTTCCAGTCATGCAAGACGACACGTCTGTCCCGAGACAGTTCCACATGTACCCCCGGTTTACGACGGTCGACTCTGGTTCTGTCTGGCTGCTGACTGTTGGACACATCAACCGACTGACTGGAGTAGGGCCTACAGATTTACGAGTGGGAATGCCGATGCCTACCCACAACTTGGCTGGACTATCTGTGACTCTCACGGAAACTCAGCGTAAGGCTGCTATTACTTCACCGTACCAGAATGGGCTGGTACCTAATGTTCTGGAGGATTGGCTTGAAGCGCAGCCTGAGCGTTTTATAATGCTTGGAATTACGGCTAACTCGTACGATGCAGTGTTCTGGGTTACTTCACAGTTTTCTGGACACCTTGGTGGATGGTGGTTGAACCGGAAAAATCAGCCTCCAATTCCGTCTACGTACAACGAGCTTGTTGAGGAGTTACGCCAGTCGACGTTTCTTCCGAACATTCAGGACGATGCGATTAACGCTTTGATGAACTTTACGCAAGGCAACACGATGAGTTACGCGATTTACACTAAACAGTACAACGACTACTTACGTCGGTCTCGTCAAAACCTGACAGCTGAAGTACAGTGTGTACGCTTCATTAATGGCATGGCAAGCGATGCGCTCAAGAAACTGGCTAAGTCACACCGAGCTCAACTAGGATACCGGACTACGCTAGTGGAGCTGCAAAACTTTTTGAATAACGTCGTGACAGATTCGCCGGAACTGGGCAATGCGAGGTCTGCAGCTGGACCATCTGCCCAGCCTACACGCAAGCGTAACATTGAGGACCCTCTTGAGGAAGCCTCTAACGTCTGGAAACGTAACAAGGGTGGCCGTGGACGTGGCCGCGGACGTGGACGTGGAGGTGGAAACAATGGTGGACGCGGTCAGACATCTGGTCGTGAAGATTTTAATTCGCTTGCAAACGCGATGACAGCTGAGGAGCGCAAGCGACACATGGACGAGGGACTCTGCTTCAAGTGCCACAAGAAGGGACATCGTTTGTTCCAATGCCCGGAGTTCAAAGGCAAGGCACCGATGCAACCTAAGAAGCAATGATGGTGGCAAGGCTGTTCTACAAATGAACTGGAGCAGCCGGCTACATCTACTGTTCATTCTGAGACAGTGTTAGCGACAGAGGTCGTCGATACACCTTCGGCATCTCCATCGACTACAGTTGCGACACCTGTAACGCAAGTAGCAGGTCGTCGTCGTCAGACTAAGCAGAGACAGAGTCGTAAACCTGTAACCAGACGTTCAATTGATTGGAAACTGGTTGACTCAGTCTTTGACCCTCTGCATGCACGATTCAACTTTACGTTGGAGGGATGTGCTGATGATGAAGGTCTAAACTCGCACGGTGACTTACCTCACTGTTCGCCGAGTGACTCAATTCTAGACAGAGACTTGACAGGAGAACGGGTGTTCATCAACCCACCCTGGGAGTTAGCTGAGCAGATTGCGCAGCATTTTGAGGATTGTCGTCGAACATCTCCGACATCTACGATGGCTGTATTTGTACTACCGAAGTGGGCGAAATTTACTCAGGTGACTAAGCACTGGAAACTTTATCAAGAATTCCCAGCAAGGACACAGCTTTTTACACGTCAGTCACTGGAGAACCCTTGGCCTTTACAGCTGTGGTTAGTCGACGCAGATTGTGCTTTTTACGACTCACCGGAATCTACAGCACCTGATCAACCAGACTCGGTACATGTACCAACAGACGACTCGGGACAGTCCATCGCTACGCTGCAACAATTTTCCTCGCCAGCTACAGCACTACTGACTGACCTCACGGAAGCTCGCCCGTTAATTCGAACTGAGCTGACTGTGAAAACTCCTGATGGCGGACACCAAATTTCTGGATTAGTGGACTGCGCTGCGACACTTGATTTTGTGTCAGAGGATTTTGTACGACGCTTTGCTTTACAGACTCGGAAGTCTGCCAGTAAAACTCCAGTTCGACTCGCTAATGGACAACGAGTGACTTCTACGACAGTCTGCGACGTCACTTTTGAACTGGCTCGACACGAGTTTCAACGGACTTTCTACGTCTTACGTGATTTACGCACAGCTGATTTAATCCTGGGTTTACCATGGCTTGATGGCTCCTTTACAATTTGGTACAACCAGAATTTTTACGCTAATGGACGGCACAGCAGTGGAGACTACACTTGAGGAACGACGCCCTGAGTGTCTACTCCTGTCGTCAACGAAAGTTCAGAAGCTTATGCGCAAGACGCGCCGCAGCAGAGGACGTCATGCTGATTTTTACGTCATTGAACTTACGTCAGCTGCCGACCAATCAACGGACTTTCACACTGGAGAGGAACTAACAGCAGAACAACGTGACAACTTCCGGTCGTTACTCTTCGATGACTTCCCGGAGTTACTGCAACCTGTCGACTCTCCGCCAGTAAGCCGACAGTGGGATCACCCCATTGACACAACTGGCCCGATGCGACGTCAACGTCTGAACAGATTGTCACCCGCAGAGCGCGCTGAGCTTAATCGACAGCTTAAAGACGCAGTGGAAGCTGGTTTGATACGACCCAGCTACAGTGAGT
Source organism: Tetraselmis chui (assembly GCA_026401115.1). NCBI lineage: Eukaryota > Viridiplantae > Chlorophyta > Chlorodendrophyceae > Chlorodendrales > Chlorodendraceae > Tetraselmis > Tetraselmis chui. The sequence goes on from JAPMLY010000003.1 coordinate 659,793, forward strand.
TCGGCTCGCCAATTCTTTTTGTGCGAAAGGCTGATGGCTCGCTACGTCTGTGCATTGACTACCGCGGTCTTAACGAGGTTACGCGTAAAGATGCTTACCCGCTACCGCGTGTGGACGACACCCTGGACGAACTTAAGGACGCGAATTTTTACACACACCTCGACCTCGCTTCTGGATTCTGGCAAGTTCGAGTGCGTGATCATGACGTTCACAAGACGGCTTTTCAGACCCCTGATGGCTTAATGGAATGGGTCGCCATGCCGTTTGGGCTGTGCAATGCACCAGCTACATTTCAGAGGATGATGAACGACATTCTTCGCGACTTTTTACATAAGTTCGTGACAGTCTACCTGGACGACGTCTGTATCTACAGTCGAACTCTGGAAGAGCACCTGGAACACCTACGTCTAGTGCTACAGCGATTCAAGGAGGAGGGGCTGAAATTACGCCTTAAGAAATGCTTCTTCGGATTGCAAGAAATGGAGTATCTGGGCTACACTGTGTCAGCCGGGAAAATTTCGGTTTCCACAAAGAAAGTCGAGGCCGTTGCAGACTGGCCAGTGCCCAAGACGCAGAAGGAGGTTCGCAGTTTCGTACAGTTCTGCAACTTCTATGCGAGATTTATACACCATTTTAGCGACCTTACGGCTCCATTGACGGACTTACTGCGGAAGTCCCAGCCACAGAAGGTTACGCTGACGCCTGCCTGTTTGGAAGCCTTCGAGACTCTCAAGTTACGGCTCATTTCCGCGCCATGCCTGATCCTTCCGGAGGTCAGCTCGGACGCGACGTTCACCGTGGCTACAGATGCTTCAACAGTGGGGATTGCAGCAGTCCTGTTGCAAGACCAAGGAGGCGGTCTTCAACCAGTCTCTTACTGGGCGCGTAAGCTGAATCCAGCTGAGCGTGGTAACACTTACTCTGCGTACGACTTAGAAGCTTTGGCCGTATGCGAAGCTGTCAAGCATTGGAGGTGCTATCTTGAAGGCTGTTCTAAGTTCCTTGTCGTAACAGACCACGACACACTGCGGCATCTGCTCAGGCAACCGAACAACAGGCTGAACAAGCGGCAAGCAAGATACCTGCGGGATTTGCAACCGTTTGTGGGCTCGATGACACTTGCATATCGCAAGGGAGCTCTGAACGAAGCCGACCCGTTAAGCCGGCGTCCAGACTTCGTACCTCAGGCCACAGTACCCTTATTTTGGGATGGCGAGGTTCCGTCAGATCGAGAATTACGACGGAAGTCCCAGCTGCTGTTTGAAGACGCACAGTTAAATTCACTGACTGTTGACGCGTTGCAGCTGAGCCCTGAGTTCGCTGATCTCATTCGCGAGGGGTTCTCACGAGATTCGTTTTATGGGGACGATGGTGAGTGGACAAGAGACAGCCGGATAGAAGCCAGAGACGGGTACTTTTGGCGTCTCAATCGCCTCTGTATTCCACAGAACTCTGAGCTCCGACTGAGATTGATCACAGAGCTGCACGAAAGTTCGTCAGCTGGTCACAGAGGAGTTGCTAGCACTCTTGCTAAAGCACTCGACAGATTCTGGTGGAAACGAATCCGCCAAGACGTGAAAGATTTTTGTGAACGCTGCGTCGTGTGCCGACGAGCGAAGATTCGACCGCAGATGGCTGCGACTCTTTACCCATTACCTGTTCCACCCAGACCGTGGCACACAGTTGGTCTTGACTACCTGACACACTTGCCTGAGAGCAACGGCTTTAACAGTGTGCTGATTGTAGTAGACCATCTAACTCGAATGGCCCATTTTCTGCCATGTACAGAGTCGATTACTGCCGAAGAAACTGCAACTTTGTTTTTACAGGGAGTCTACCGCTTACATGGACTACCCCGTGTGCTGATCAGCGACCGCGACCCGAAATTTGTCAGCGCCTTCTGGCAGACACTTTGGAGACGCCTTGGAACGCGTCTGAACATGTCTACCAGCCGACACCCAGAAACAGATGGACTGACAGAGCGCGTGAACAACACGTTTCAGCAGCTTCTTCGTTGCTTCTGTTGCTATGATGGCTCCAACTGGTCGACACTTTTACCGCAAGTGGAGTTTGCGTACAACGCTTCGCGTGCACTCGGAATTGAGCACACGCCGTTCGAGGCTAACTTTGGCTTTTCTCCTGAGGAGCCTCCTGACCTGCTCTTCAGCATGCGACCATCAATTCCAATTTCGCAAGACGCAACAGAACGGTTAAAATTGTTACAGGAAGTACACAGCTTGGTACGCTCAGTGTTACAGCTACATAAGGACGAGATGCAAGCACGCACAGAACCGTCTACAGCGCCACACTTCGCTAAGGGAGACAAGGTGTCAGTCGTCACAGCAAATCTTTTTCTGCGAGGACAACCAAACAAGAAACTCAGAGACAGACAGCTCGGCCCTTTTTCAGTGGAGGAGCAGATTGGAAAACACAGTTACAGATTGAAACTACCAGCGACAGTACGCTTACACCCTGTGTTCCACGTTAATAACTTACGACCCTGCTCTACTGCTCCACTACGACCAGCTGTTCCTGTGACTGTACCTGAAGGAGACGATGAGGAGTTTGACGTCTCACACATTTCTGCTGTGTGCATCAAGTCGCTACCTGGGCGACGAGGCAAATATTTGCTCTTCATGACACACTTCAGTGATGACGACATTCCACCTGTCTGGCACCGTTTGAACGAGGTGCATCGAACAATTGCGTTACAAGATTTCTTGGAGACACCCCAATGGCGCAAGTTCGCCAAGACTCAGGCGTACATTGACTTCATGCACGCTCACCCAGCGCGCATTCCTGAGTCCCAGTAACTGCTTCAATAAAGGAGCCAAGAACCACGGAGGTCTGCCTCGCGGCGGCCTCATTGATCTGTCAAGAGGGGGAGGGTACGAGTGTGACGAGTACAGTCCTGCAACAGTACATTGCAGGACATTGTACAGGTACTCGTTACGGATACCAATTCGTGCTTTTCCACAGGACGGACGTATACTCGTGGGTACGTCGCTACTGCAATATTGTAATGGTGCTGATGCTACAGTACGACCAGTACCTCCCGGTACGTACAGATATGCATAATTAATCTAACCAGCCAGATGACGCGCGAGAGCGAGCTCTCCAATGCAGAAGGAGCCGCGTCGTGAAACCCAATGCTAGGCAGGCCGCGTCTCGAGGCGAATGACGATAGTTGAGCAGCACCAACGCCTGACACGTAAGCGTAGCTTGCAGGCGTGATTAGTCTGGGCTGAAACCTATTTAAGCCCAGTGCAGTAGAGGGAGGTGACAGAACCTTTTAACAATTCCTTTGTTCACTTACAATATCTACTGCCCAAGTACAGCAGTGAAACATCTCTCATCATTTGCCTCTCGACAACATCAATTGCCAACTTGCAACAACAGAACTAGACAGACTAGAACAGATTTGTGCTAGCGTTTAGCTTTCAGAGGCTAACCGCCACACCAAGCCCTCCCTCATATTGCTTTTTTTGTAGTTCATGTATCGCACTCCCGAAATGTTTTGCTCCGTGAGATGGGCCTTGGTCCTTCTCGCATTACTCTAATGGGCCGACGCCCGGACGGGTAGGGCAGACCTTTCTTGGTCAACGCCGGGAATGCATTCACGTTTGTTTGCGTGTCATTGGAAGGTTTTAGTTTGTGCAACTCCAACTGTCCAACACTGGCCTCGTGTGAGGTTAGCGCAGTACGGTACGGTTCTCGTACAATGGTACGCAATGCGCTCACACGAGCGTCGCCTACCCGGGAGCATTATCGATGATGAGTTTGAGGTTTGTTTCGAACTTGTGCTCTCAGTCATGCTTGCAAAACGCCGCATGTAGAGGGTGCCGGTGCGGGTTACCTTCTTGAAACGTCCCATATCCCGGGGGCGCAAAAAAAATATGTGAAGTTGACCTAGTAAAGATACACAGGATACAAACAGCAGCGCGTGTCATGCTGCTGTTTAGTTCTCTTGTAACCATCACACAGTCCATGTCGCACTCACAGCTGTAGTCGACACACCTAGTGTCTCCCGGGCATCGATAAGAGTACTCGTATCACTGCGGACTTAAACAGCTTAACATCTCATCTTTCGCGGATGGTGGCTAACTTCATTTAAGAACCGGCCTTAAACTGTGTATCACTGCGGACTCCAACTCATCATTCATCATTATCAACTCATCAACAAGCTGTAAATGATGTTACGCTCCCGTCGATACTGGTTCAGGCCAGGGTACAGGTACAGGTATTGTGCGTCGGCGACTAGCTTTGCGGCCGACATTCGGTCAAATTAGTAAGTACTACGCGAAAATACCGAAAATACACATGGGCAACATAATAATAAAGCAAAAAAGGGGGTTTTTCCTTCTTTCCTCTCATTTTTGCTTGGTGGTCTCCACTCTTCACGGCTTTTTATTGTAAAACAATTCTTATAGAACTATCCCATAAAGCGAAAAAGGCACTGAGATTCTGTTCTGAGCTAGAAAAGTATGATAAAATTTATTATCGTGCGATCAAAATCCACGGACTTCAAACGTCAAGAGAATCTAGATCGGGCCCGATTTGAAATTACCGCATCAGTGGTGATACTTTTCTCTTCCAGTCACCCGATATGATTTGTGACAGTCTATAACGAAATGCTCGTGGCTGCTGCCGGCCCTGCTGCGTATCACCAGAAAGTAATTTAACGCTGCTGACAGGAAACGAGTGGAGGTCGCGCCACAGCTCAGCCAGCAGGAACGCAAGCATTGATACCGACGCAGGAGCTCTTGGCAGGCGAGGGTGCTGGGCAGGGAGCGCAAGTTGGCCGCGGCGTGAGGTTGGGATAGGGAGACAGGCACGCGGGTATTAAGTACTGCGAGCGGGATAGATTATTGTTAGTATGCGCCCGCCGCCTCTGAATTTGACCCGCCTTCCCGTTCGTGCCGCCCTTCCCGTCCGAGTCCACACACAGCGCTAGAGCGTATACCCTTGTACGCTCCTCAGAGATACGAAACTGTGTGGGAGACAACGGGTGTGGGTCCAAATTCTCGGTACTCCTCTGCTCTTTGTGTCTGGGTGAAATATGTAATGTACTACTGGAAACCGCGGGTCAGGCGCAAGAGGGGCGAGAGGCAATGCGTCGCCGTGGCGCTTCCTACTAGGGCTGTCTATCCTTTTCCTTGTCCTCCCCCCCCCCGCTCCCCCCCCTCCCCCCCGCCGTCACTGGTGCCGCGAGAAAGCTCTTCACAATTCGATCGAAAAGTGCCAGACTGTGTTTACGTATAACTGGACAAGAAGTATGTTTGGGTGATTTAGGGTGGCTGTACCGGACGACTCGAAAGCCGTAAGGGAAAGTTGGCCGGGCGAATTAGTTTAACGGACCGCCGCACTTTTTGTCCAGACGACGTCAAGACTCGCGAGCAGGAGGGCGAACAATGATGGCTACCGCGGGCCAACCCCAACCGCCCCCACCATTTCTTTTAAAGACGTAGGTTATCCCGCTCTCACCCCTCCTACCCTCGTTTGTTTCCTGGCTTTTCTACCAAACCGGTGCTGTGCCACCGCCCCGGAGGCCACCAGCACCAGCGAAGCGCGGAGTGCTGCCTTTTCTTTTCTCAGCCCGATTCCCCTCTCTTTAACACCGACAGGTACGATATCGTGGACGACCCCGAAACGGATGACATCGTATCTTGGAGTGAAGATGGCCAGAGGTGCTACACTCCCTGAACTCCCTGAACTACACCGACCTCAACTGGCTCCTCACCTGTCCCTGCACTGCTCCACCTTACCGCCCCGGCCGCAGTCTCCCTGACCCCGCGCGTCACCACTGTGCTTGCGACATATCGCTGAAATTTTCGGCTTGCTTATAGGTTCACTGTATGGAAGCCCATGGAGTTTGCGCGCGACCTGCTGCCCAAGAACTTCAAACACAACAACTTTTCTAGCTTTGTCCGACAGCTCAATACCTATGTACGATATTTACCTCACCCTCTGCTCCCTCTCCCTCTGTTTCACTTTGCCCCCTCCTCACGTACGCACGCGTGCGTCACTGAGCAGCTGTGTAAGCAGGGGCGCTGACATGGCTGCTCACCTAATGCACCAGGGCTTCCGTAAAACCAACCCGGACCAGCAGCAGTTTGAGAACGACCAGTTTATTCGCGGGCGGAAGGAACTACTTGTTGAGATCCAGCGCAGGAAGAAGACGACAATGGGCGCGGCGGGGCGTAACGGCTCAGGTGCTGATCTCAATGTCATGCTAGCCGGTAGCCTTTCTACACAAGCTGCCGGACCCGCATCCATGGGTTGGTACCCTCCGGGTGGTGCTCATTACCGTGGGGGCTTAGTTGCAGGTGTGGGACCGTCCGCTGCCACTGAGGTGCTCGACAGCTCGCGCACGGCGGCTATAGAGGTACACATCCACTCCTCTTCCTTCCCAGGCACCCTCTCTTCCTTACCTGCCCACACGGATTTAAGTGACCGGATACAAACACGGGATAAGGGGGGCATTACCAATTACATTTATTTTTTGCTTAATCATTTACACCTTGCCAGTCATCTTGTCTCTTTACTCACTCTCCCGTCCTTCCTATTCCCACCGAGGTTGGGAATTTTGGCCAGGGGAACTTGAACGATAGAAACGACCGAGACTACACAATGCTGCAAATGGAGTTGGTCCGAATGCGGCAAATGCAGCAGGCATGCTCCTCCGCCCCACTATTCCCTTCGTTCCTTTCTTTTTGGTTTGCTTGATCAACGCGCTCAGACAGTCACATAACCCGCTCCGTCTTCCTTTTTGTCCGTTGTGGCTTGGTTTGTGTTGGAAGTCGCCTGAACCTTTTTTTAATGTTTTGACTTTTCCACAGCAAAATGAGGTGACGATGAAGAAGATGATGTTCTTCGCGCAGCAGCGGGACAACAAGATTCAGGGGCTGGAGGAGGAGGTATCGTACTTGAAGGGCTGCCTCGCATACGTGTGCCAGGCGAATCCGGAGATGCTGCGTGACATGGAGGCCGCCGGTGACTTTTTGCGACTCAGCGAATACGGCAACCGTGGTAACTACTGCCTCTCTTTCTCCCTCTTACCCTCTGCCTTGTTGATTTACCCCCTCCCTCCCTCCCTCTCTCTATCCCTCCCCCCCCCCCCCCCCCCCCTCTCTCTCTCTCTCTCTCTGGGTGTGTGCGTGTGTGTGTGTGTGTGTGTGTGTGTGTGTGCGACCCTGGTGCCCCTACTCGTCTTTCCTCTTTTGTTGAGTCCTTCGTGTGGCTGTGGCTGTGTTTGGAATCCTCAGAGGCCAAGCGACCTCGCGTCCGCACAGACTACAACGACAGCAACCAAAAGATGGTATTGCACTCGAGCCAGGTGCGACAGGTGACGAGCAACAACAACAACAACAACAACAACATCAATAATCAGGCCAACGATGACTTTGAGATCATGGAGATGTTTGACAACATGGGCGGCCTGGGCGGCGGCAACGGCCGTGAGATGGACATCCACTCGGTCAGCTCGGTGTCTGCGGAGTCTGCGCGGCGGGGGAGCCAGGGGCTGTCGCCCGTGGTGGTGGACGCGGACATTACGGTGACGGCGCTGGAGGACGCGGGCGAGATTCAGTCGACGGTGCAGCCGGCGGTGGTGTCTTTCCCGGGGCAGTATAACGGCAGCATCAGCGGCGGCGGGAACCACTGCGGGGTGAGTAACGGCTGGGGAGCGGGTCCGAGTGGGATGCAGCCGCACATGGGGGGCCAGGGTCAAGGGCAGGGGCAGGTGGTGTACCAGACGCAGGGGCAGGTGATGCCGCAGGCGCAGATGATGATGCAGGCGCGAAACAGCTTGGACGAGGGACCGACGGTGTATGTGTACAACGAGGGGGGCAACATGCAGGGTGCTGGACAGTATCGCGGGCCACAGCAGGCCGGGATGGGCCACCAAGGCCACCAAGGTTTGCCAGAACGCCCGCCCACCATCATTATGGGCCTCAGTGGGGCCGCAGTTCATGGCAGTGCGGGAGGAGAGACGCGGAGTGGCGGAAAGGAAGGCAGTGCATGTGGCGGGAGCCAAGACAGGGCGCAGCTGTCGAGCCTGTCGCTGCCTCTGTCTGGGCTGGAGGACCCTCTGTTGCAGGACGACGCGGCGAATGACACGCTTGGTGCCGCAGGGAGTGGGATGCTTCCGGAATTTGGCCCTTTTACTGGGGGGACGCCGTTCAGTAACAATTCCGGCCACCAAGGGCAGCAGGCGTACGGGGGCAATCAGAACGGCGCCGTCGGAGGCGGCGGGGGCGTGTGGGTGAACGGCGGGACGGGGCAAGAGCCGGTAAGTTGGAACACCCAGCAACAAGGCTGGACACCACAAGGTGGTGAGTTTACGCATTTGGTTGCAAGCCTCCCGCACCCCATTCCTCCCCCCCTCCTGCTTTGCCTACCCAGTGAGGTGGCAGGTGTGGCAGGAGGTAGGTGGTGGTTCCGGGTGATTTTGGTTTGTGTTTATTAATTTTATTTTTATTTTTTGCATTTGTTTTTATTGCTTTTTCGTCATATTGTTTGCATTTTCTCATTTTTTTATTATCTATTAGTTCGTTTTGGTTCGTTTAATTATCTGTTATTAGTTACCCTGTATTGTTTTTTGGTCGCTACTTCCCCATTTTTTCATTTTCCGGATGCGGGGCGGAGGGGCGTCTATGTCAAAGCGCATTAGATGGTTGTCCCTTTCTAACTGTGGTTGCTTTCTCTTAAAACAACAGATCTAGTAGCGATACAATGCTTTGTCGTCCAGCAACTGACGCGATCCTGAACTGCTCCTCTGTCTCAGGTCAAGGAGGACCTCGGTCTGGTGGATTTTTGGATCGGAGCTTCGGAGGCAAGCGGAGATCACCCGATTTGTGACTAGCCACTGACGCGATAATATCGTGACTGGCGCCCTCCGGATGAGTTCTTTTTAGATCCTCGGCAGCGCGTGTCTGCAGTGCGCAGCGCCGCCTATTCTGAGGGGCACCTGAACACCGCTGGGGGGGCTGGCTGGAGTGTGCATGACATCTGTGGGCCGGCCTGCTGTGGCGTTGGGTACATCGAATAGTTGTACAGCTGCTTTAATGGGGAACCAAATTGAAACGGTCGCTTGTAAGAATCGCTTTGAGCTCATGATGAACAAAATAGACCGGCTTTGCGCCGGTGGAGCTTGGTTGGGGTTGAATTGGCTGCGAGTGGATGCACGGGTTACGAGTGGATGCACGGGTTAGGAGTTGATAGGCCGTCAGCCCTAGCAAACACGTCATGGGTTGATGATTTGGAATGTAGCTCCCGATTTGATTTGGAATGGAGCGAAGTCGGTCGCTTTCGCTTCGACCAAATGGAAAAAGGTGGTTGAGAGGTGTGTGTGAGAGAGAGAGAGAGAGAGAGAGTGTGTGTGAAGATGGTTTATGAAAGATGTCAGTGGGGCACTGGACGTGCATTGCGTTTTCGTGTTTGCAGTGACCTCAGTAAGTGGCGAATCGGTGTTACAGTTTAATTTCTGTGATGCATAGAGATTTGCTATGGTGAAGGTGGGAATTGCGTTGATTAAAACGATCTACGTGGAAATGCGCTGGGCAGTGCGTGTGGGACACATTTAGCTGTCTAGCGCTCGCATTTGAATGTGGAAACCGAATTTGATTGATTCAAATGAAAATGATTCACAGTCGTGCTGGCATCCGGTAGGGCTGGGTTTGGATTATTAGGAGAGAAAAAGGTTGTGGATCATTTCGAGAGGAGATTGCTACAACGTTCATAAAAACGATTAATCGCAGTTTGTCACATTCACTTCGGTGACAGGGAAGAGGGGCGGTATCATGTGCGGCAGTTCACTGCTAACACAAATCAATGGTGTTGCATGTACGAGTGCAAATAAAGAGATTGGAGAGGCATGCTTGTTAGTGTTAATGAAGTAATATAATAGAAAAGAGAAAGTAAGATGGTGTCTGTCACCTCCCTTCAATGCACTAGGATTAAATAGGTCTCTCCTAGATAGCTCTATTTAGTCTCGCATGCTCCTTGTGGCTTGTGCGTTAGGGCTCTCTTAACGGTCTCATCAGACTCGCCACGTACCATGTCTGCCTCGGGAAATCATACCGAGCATCGTGTGGCATGATGGATTAGATGTGCGTCTTCTACGTATAGTAGGGATTTTACCGGTAGTACAATATTGTACAATGTTCTCGAGTCGTTGCATGGGCGACGAAACTGCAAGTTCGTCTTTCCAATCGTAAAGTGGGGTACATGTGGGGTATTGCGTAAGCAATAGATTACAAAATAGATCGGACTTGTCCCAACGCAGTTTTGAGGCGGCTATACAACACGAGTGGGGATCAATTCCTTACTCTGCCCATTGCGCCGTGGTCAACTCCATCTCCAAACAGCTAAGGGAGTGCATGGCAAACGATTAAGGAACAACCAACGATCAGGTTAAATTAAGGGGTTTAGATAGGTTGGCATGCAAATCAACACAATTCTAATAATCCGAGTTTTATCCAACACTCCTCCACAAAAGGCCGGACATACATTATGTTAAACACAAGCTAGTAAAAAACACGCTCCCCTCTCACCACGTCAAGCACGACGACACCCGAGTACCATCCACTTGTAGGAGAGCCGAGAAGCAAACATTTCATCGTCATCCGGTCTGGTTAGACCTAAGCTTAAAGCGAGTGTTGTCGGTGGACTTTGTCGAATTAAGCCCATTAAGTCCCAGGAAGTTGTCCGAACTACACACGTCGTTTTGAGCGCCGCGCTTGGGCATTGCTCAAGCGCTCATATCAAGGTGCATACTACTCCGTATTCCACACAACTGTATTTTTGGGGACTTGTTGGAGGGGGTTTGGAGGCGTGGGTGCCGTGTTCAATGCGCGAAGCTTGGTTTGCGGGTGTGTGAATAGAGCACGGAAGTTCACGCCGCACGCATGGGTGGTGAATTTGGAAAGCAAGCGAGTAAAAATGCACACGACGCAGGTTTGGATTGACAATGCACGCTATGAATATGCGAGGGCGATTGGCTTTGGTTAGGGGCGAGGTCTAACTTGGCCGTTAGGGACGCATCATGTTGACGGTGGTGATTGGATACTTAGGTATGTGCTTCTGCAAACCACACCCGCCCCACGCGTGGCACACGTCGGGAATTAGGCTCGGAAATCAGTAGGAATGAAGAATTGATAAAATATATCGACAAACCCCTCACAAATCGCCTCATGAGGTGAGCCGAATTCGATGGGTGTTGCTTGGCATTGCGGCGCAGCTTTGCCGGAATAATACGGAAATTCTAATAATTCACGGGAAATTTGTTTAGATGTGTGTTTGAACTCAAGAGTAAATGCGTGTGACGCGCATTGAAAATACGCGTCCAACGGTACATGTTTAAAAAAGTGTTGACCATTTTTGAGTAAGTAATGATCGTTTGAACATTGTGGCCAAACGCAGCTTGCCCTTGGTTGTGCGCATATCGGTCGTAAGTCTACATACGGGATATCAGGCGTTCCCCCCACAGCGGTCTGCCCAACACCTCCTCCCTCCGTCGCTTATGCATTATATTTGCGCGACCGTCGCATGAGCATTCGCATTGCGGCGGTGTGCGCCCGTTACTCTTTTCGTCTAAGCAACACGGCGATTGTTTCAAAGAGCGTGCCGCACGGGTGCGGGCGCGATAACCCCAAGTAAACAAGCACGACAGTACTCGAATTCGCCCCCCGTAGCTTTCGGCGCATTCCATCTTGGGCGCCAAAGCATTGCCTATGATTTCAGGAGATGTGTCAATAAAATCGATGCATGGTTACGTTTCTTCATTGCCAAGGTGCGAAATCTTATCCGAACTTTTGTGGAAGAGTGTATATTGTGGAATCATTTTCCCTTTGCCCAAGCTCCGCATATATTAATTAATTAGATTTTTACAAGAAAAAAGCAGTGGAGGCCACCAAGCAAAAAGATTAAACGAGGAAAAAACCAAAGCCTTCATGTTCCTGTTCATGTTCCTGTTCCTCGGGCTCAGGTTTTTTCCTCTTTTCTTCTTTTTGCTTGGTGGCTTATGCTGCTTTTTTGTAAGAATATTCGCAATTAAAAAACTAAGCCCGAGGAACAGGAAGGCATGCCACAACGTCAGCAACGCATATCACCCACCCACCCACGTACAATCCACGTCCACCTGTGTCGTGCTTCTTGTGATTAGACACTCACCGCACATCACGACGGGCGGTGCCCAATGCGTGCACTGTACCTACTCGTACCATGACGACGATTACTAGCAATAGTACCAATCCCGACACCACGTAATCCATACGGCCGCCCTGAATTTTTGTAATTTTTTTGTTTGGCGCCCGCCCGGGGACATCGAGCTGGCATGTAAGCCCGCACACCGGCACCCTCTACATGCGGCGGTTTTGCAAGCACGATTGAGAGTATAAGTTCAAAACAAACCTCAAACTCATCATCCATCATGCTCCCGGCTAGGCGACGCTCATGTGAGTGCACAGCGTATTATTGCACGAGAACCGTACCGTATTGCGCTAGCCGCACATCGAGGCCATTGTTGTAGTTTCGCCAACAAAAATCCTTCCAATAACATGCAAACCAAAATGAATGCATACCCGGCACTGGCCAAGAAAGGCATGCCCCATGCGTCCATGCGTCGGCCCATTCGAGTAATACAAGAAGGAGCAAGGCCCATCTCACAGAGCACAACATTTGGGAGTGCGATACATGAATTGCAGAGAAAACAATATGAGGGAGGGCTTGGCACCATATGTGGAAAAAAACTCCCATTCCATGTAAAATAAGTACCGCCATGAAGGGAAGGGGGGACACCGCCTAAAAGCAATGTAGTTATATCTTTAGTAGAGGAGGCAGCGAACTGACGTACAAAATCCTTAAAACTAATCTCTTGGGCTAGTGTCCCAATATTACGACGATGGCACTCCCAAAGTGGGCATTCAAGTATGATATGTTCAATATATTCATGCACATCCCCGCCGCATGCAAGGCAATGATGGGAAAAATGTTTAGGCACGCATGAGTGCGGTCAAGACGACGGGCTCTTGGAAATACCCGCGCTCGAAATTGCATCATAATGTTTAACTCTAAAAAGACATCCTACCGTCACTAAAGACAGTAAAACGATCCACAGTACTACTAAAGTACTACAGAAACCATATAACACGGGGATGGGTCGGTAGCTCGAATGAGCAACGCCGATCGTCTTCGCTCTGGGCATGGCCTCCCATTGAGCGCAAGACTGGTGAACAGGGCCGCTGAACAGCGCGCACCATTCACCTCTCCCCACACGAGCCTAGCTCTAACTGGTCAGTGGATCCGTAGCGACACCAGACGGTACACACTCAAAGGCGCAGCTTCCAGGGATTTGAATTTCATCCCCCCGACAGCTACCGCGCCATCCATTTCGAAAACCACATCGGTACCCGTCAAAGTACTACAAAACCCTTGCGATACACATCGCTTACAAAAACCCTGCTACCCGGCGGCCGGCGCACTCCATCGCGCCCCTCCGAGCGTCCGGACGTCCCTGTCCGCCGCCAACATCCACCAACCCAGGTCCCATCAGACCTGGTCGCGTGCAGCCAACACGCGCACTACTCCTCTCACCTACCTCGACAAGCCACACCTCCTCAAACTACCTCCATTCCTCTCTCGACACCCTGCTCGACGGCTATGTCCTCATCACTAAACCCCCCCCCCCCACCTACAAGCAGGTGCTGGTGTGGGATCCCCCGCAACATGGCCGCTTCACGGACATACACCATCCCAGAAACACACTCGCGGGTCACCCGCTGACCCCATTCCTATCCACCACCCAACTTCCCCGCCCCCAACATGTCCTAGGCACAGCCTCAGACCCTCTACCGCTCCATCGAGGCCTCCAGACCCCTCTGGTCCTATCCGTCCCGCAGTCAACCGCGAAACTTGGAACAGCCGACGACCTCTCCACCAGAATGATCGACACACTCCTCCTCACAGGCCAGTACTCCACCAACCCCCCCCCCACCTTGCCCGCTTCTGGCTCCACGGCATCTTCATGCCCAACCAGTCACACCCCGACCCGATCGCGTCCGCTTGCTCGTCGGCCCGCCGATGGCTCCTCGAATGCGTCAACGGCCTCACCGACCTACCCAACCGAATTAAAAATATAATCGGACGGGAACTCGCCCACCAGACGAGATGGTCTGCGAACCTCTCTCGCACTCCACACCCCACTGCAACAAAATGCAATGATGCCACCCCCCTCCCCGACGAGCTCCGCTCAGGCTTTCAAGAGATCGGCCTAGCTATCCCCACCTCCTGTATAACGGTCGGTCTCCTGTACCAGCTTACTTCACACCAGCGTGAATTCAGCTCGGCCGGTCCCGTGCCTCCCTCCACGACCTTCTCCCCTTCGGTCCTGAACATTCTGCAACAGCAGAAAATTCGCTCCCTCCGAGATGCCACAGCTCCTGCAGTTTCAGGTCGTCGCGTGAAAATCCGCTCTCCACTGTTCTCCGGTATCACCGGCCCAGAAATAATCGCTCTCCTCCAAGACCTCCTTACCTGTGATCTCGCCTCTGCTCTCACCTCGACCGGTTCAGCCCCCTCGACTCACCCCCAATGCAGACTCGAAGACCTTCCGGAACAAGCCCAGTTCGTCCTCCAGTTCGCGGACGCCATCCAACCGCTGGACACACCGACCCCGATCGAAGCCGACCCCTCCTCATTCTGGGTAAATATCCTACACCTCTCCGAGAACCCCATCCATTCACAATCCGGGCCTGTATCCATTCCAATCCTTTCATATTCACCCCATGAACACGTACCTCCTGATAATCACCTCCACACCATCACCATCACACCCCCCCCCGTCTCCGGTCTTGTCCCCGGACTATCATGGACTGACACCTGCCTCACCACAGTCCTCATCCAATCCCGCCACTCCCTCTCCCTCCCCTGCATCAAACCCAACGGCACTATTCCCCCCTCTCATTGGCTTCACACCCTCCTATCCCAGACTGCCAACGAATACCTCACCCACACCAACCCCACAAACACCCCCCCCACCCAACACCCCCCCCACCCCTCCCAACACACATCCCTGAGAAAATTCCCAGATGGCTCATACTTTCGGTCACACCCCTCCACCTCCTCAAACATCACCACAAGCATTCAAATTTCCCTAAGCCCCGACATGTACTGCATCATCATCTCCACCAACGGCACTATCACCATCCCTCTGAACCACACATACACACACAGAGGGGCCCTCACCCACTCCACTTGCACCCTCAACATCACCCCCCACCACTACTCCGCCTTCGGGAAAGCCCGCCTCTCAGACCCCATCTTCACCACCTCCCCCTCCCCCCACCCCCTCACAATCACAAAAAGATACACCCTCCACCGCAACACCCCTGCCCTCCTCCTTCAATGGTTCCATCACCTCACCGACAACCACATCCCCAATCAATGGCACCTGGCACCCTCTACCTTCCTCCAACATGACACCGAGGACACTCCCCTCGACCTCTCCTCCCTCCCGGACATCCAACTCTCCAACACCCCAGCCATCTCATCCCACACCGCATGGCCCCCTCCCCAACCCTCAGCCTCACATCCCACCTCCACCTCCTCCTACCACGCTCATCCCTCCCCACACCCTCCAGCCCCCCCCTCGCTCCCACACCCCACTATCACCCCTTCCCCTCTCCACACCATCACAGAAGATTCCTCCGAACCCATGGACTCCTCCACCTCACCACCCCGCCCTCCCCCCCACAAACAATCCCCCCCCCTCTTCCTCAACCACCCAACAAACACTCATACCCTAACCCCACCTCCTACCCTTCCCCAAAATCCTACCTTCCACCCCTCAGCACCGCCCCCATCAGCAGCCTCCCCCCCCCGCCCACGCCCCCCCACTGACCACTCCCTTAAACCCGCCTCCCCCGCAGGGGTTACCAAACCCTCCAGACCCTCCCACAAACACCGCTCCCCATCCCCCTCGGCTCGCGCCCCCCCGCACCCCTCCCTATCACCCCACCCCGCCCCACCTTCCCCTCACCCTCCTCTCGACCCCACCCCCCTCTCTACAGGAGCCACCCCCCCTCCCTCTGCCGCCACAGCCCGCCCCCCCCCCTCCACCCAGCTCCCCGGACTACGAAGAACTCGACCTCGAAGGCTACGACGACCTTCCTGAGGGCGACGCGGAGACCACTGACACCCCACCGGCCAACACCGCCTCCCCCAGGGCCAGCCACCCCCACATGTCAACCCCGGCCGAACAGGCCGACTGTCATCATTAGGTCCCCTCAGGACAATACAGAGGTTAGACCCCACCCCCCCCCCCGGACTCCCAACCGGACGCCCAACCTCACACTGTAAACACCACTACTCGCTTCACTCTCCCGGCCCACTTTAACCCCCACACCTGTTGCACAACACTGCATAACTTTCTCTTCGACTTAAACCTTGATTCCGGCCTTCCCACCCCTATCGGCTACCTGGACACCCCCGCTGCCCTTTCCTTCCAGTGGGGCCAATACCAGGACCTCTCTAAGCTCTACTGCCTAGCTTCCGCAATTACCAACCTCCACTCAACTTCCAACTCCTCATACACAGTTATTACTAATAATGAAGTCGATAATTACCACTTTAACTCCCTCTACCCCAGCCACTGGACCAACCTCGCCAACCGAGGCTCCCCCCCACGTCCAGGAACGCCTAACCACTCCCTCCTCGTCTTGACATGGCAAAACTCGCACTTCGGCCTTCTGCACCTAACACACTCCTCTGCTACCTGGATAGACTCCCTACATCACTCCCCCCCCCCCGACCTCCTAGCCCGCTCTCTCACACTCCTCTCTGACTGGAACTCCTCCCCCCCCCCTCCCATCGACGAACTCCACTCCCTCAACCCACCTCGCCAAAACGACTCCGACAGGGCATGGTCGTGCGGCACCCACGTCCTCTTACACACGTACTTCATAGCCACTGCCCCCCCTGACCAAAACTATACTCCCCCCTCCTTCGACCCCCGGTCCTCCGTTTACTCCCTACACACTCTGCTCTGGCACCATACCTTTCGCGCAGCCCCCCTCCCACAGGGACGCCAGCACCTCCTAGACGCTTTACGACCCCCTGCCCCACCCTCACCCCCTCAACACCCTCCCCATACTCATCCCAGTCCCCCCCAACCCTCTCCCCCCCCCGCCTGCTTCGAACCCCCACCCAAGCCACCACTCATCGCGAACCCCCCCCACATCTCCCCCACCCCCCCCTCTACCTTTCCGCCCCGCCTCTCGCCTCATCCACCACATCTTCCCCTCCCTTCTCCACTCCACCCACCAGCACGACCCCCTCTCGTCGAAAACCCCTCGGACGCCCCCCCTAGCGCTACCCCCCCCGTCCCCTCCCCTATCCTGCCACACCACACCTCCCAACCCCTCCACTTCATCACCCTCAACACCCGCGGCCTGCACACCTCCATCATGGACGTCGAACACCTCTCTACCACCCACCACCCAGACGTCTTAATCCTCACAGAAACCAACCACGCCACCCACAAATCCCGCTGGCGCACGGCCCTCCCCCAATACCACCTCAAAAGCTCCCGACCATGCTACTCAAATGTGCCCCTACCCAACGCAGGCGTTCTCTTCGCGGTCCGGAGGACCTCATTCCAATCTTCCACTGTACTAACCCCGCCCTCCCACCTCATCCCCCATATCGCCGCACTAAAAATCGTCCCCCACTCAGGCAACCCCTACCTCCTCATCGGCACGTATATGCCCCAACTCCACGCCCCCCACCTGACCCGCCTCTACGCAGAAGTCGCGGCTTGGGGCCTCCGACTAGCGGACGACCACCCCCACCACCGCACCCTCTGGGGAGGAGACTTCCAATCCACCACCCACCCAGGTACATGACACCTTGCTCTCACCTCCCTACTCAAATCCCACCTACACCCCCTCCACGACCCCATTCCTACCTTCCCCCGAAGTGGGGGCTGCCTTGACCACTTGCTCACCACCCCTCCTTCGCCCACTACCCTCCCACCGTCCTCCTGCTCGATATACCCCTCTCCCTCCCACTTCACCGACCACTCCGCTATCCACCTTGTCATTCCAGCTCCTCTCTCACTAATAGCACACCCCCCCCCCCCCCTACCCACACCCACCCCAGCACACATCACACGACGCGCAAACTCACCTTCCGCCTTCCACTCACACCACCAAACGGCAACCCTCCACGCAGAAATCCTTAACACCTCACACACCTCGGCCACCCCAGACACCCTCGATACCCTAGCCTCACAATTCACCACACTCCTCTCCCGCCACATGGACCACGCAGCCACAATCTGGCCCCTCCTCCCCGACAAACAACGACGCCCAACCCAAGGCACCTACACCCCCACCTGGCTCACAAAAAAAACACGCACTCAAATACTTACTCTCCGTAAATGCAGCAAACACAAAGGCCCTCTTCACATCGCCCAGACCCTATTAAACACAACCGAATATCTCTCCCCTACCGCCATCAAACAACAATGCCAAGCACGCATCCGCCACCTACTTCACACCACCACCACGGATAGGATTAATAAAATAAAAACTCGAGCCAACATAGCCTATGACACCTGCCCCAAACTATCTCACCGCCGATTAAAAATTAAGAGTGGCCTCCTACCCCCCGCCGGCACCACCTCCACCCTCCACCGCGTTACCAAACCCGATAACACTACTGCATCCTCCCCCTCCGCCGTCATTGACGCGGTGCACACTCACTTCGCTAAAGAACTCGACCGCGCCACCCCCCCCGAACTCCCCACCCCCCCATGGGAACTCCCTGACAACCCCGACAACTTCACCATCGAGCCCCGCGGAGACCCCTCTCTCACCCTAGCCGACATGATTACCCGCGATACCTTCGATAAAACCATCAACTCCCTAGGCACCGGCAAAGCCCCCGGCCCCGACGGTATCCCCAATGAAATAATTAAATTCCTACCCCCGGCGACCCGCTCCGCCCTCTTCTCTCTCCTCTCCCTCCTAGCCCATAAATCATACACCCCCCCGGACTGGTGCCACAGCACAACTTGCCTCCTACATAAAAAAGGCGACCCTTCCCTCCTCGATAACTACCGCCCTATCGCCCTCATGAACAACCTCCTTAAACTCTGGACAGCACTAATCAAAGATGCAGGCTCGAAGTACGCCGAAACCCACGGCATTCTCAGCGACCAACAGGACGGCTTCCGACAACACCGCAGCATCCACGACGCCCTTTCCTCCCTCATTACGACGATGGAGGATGCGAAACTCCACAGCAAAGACATCTACGTCATGTACGCGGACTTCAAAGGTGCCTTTAACGCCGCGGACCACCGCATCATGTTCAAACACATGCGTCAACTCGGTATGCCCCCAACCTTTGTCGACACATGCGAACACCTATACGGGGTCTCAACCACAGCATATATCACTCCCCACGGTCCCACCCCTTCCATAGACATCAATCGCGGAACCCTCCAGGGCGACACCCTCTCCCCCTTCCTATTCACCCTCTTCCTCGAACCCTTCCTTCGCTGGCTCACGGTGGGCAGCCGGGGCTACCGCCCAGGCCCCCCCGCCACTAACGCTGACCCCACAGAACCCACAGCCACCTACCCGGGACACGGCTTCGCGGACGACCTCAGCCTCGCCACGGGCTCGACCCCCAACATGACCATCCAGCTAAGAAAACTCTCCCTCTTCAGCGCCTACACCGGCATGACGGTCAACATCCGCAAATGCTGCATCACCGGCGCCCTCTGGCGTACAGGCAACGCCCTTACCCGAGCCAACACTACCCTCCTTGCATCCCGCCTGCATTCACAGTTCATCTCCCTAAACTCCACACCGACCCCCATCCCCTCCATTGGCCCCAAAGAAACGTACCGCGTCTTAGGAGTTGAACTGAACACCTCCCTTAACTTCACCAAACATTGGCAAGAACTCAAACGTACCACTGCATCCCTCATCACCGCTCTTTCCACATCCCCACTAACTCAATCCCGCAGAATCAGGGTCATCCGTGGTCTCCTCATCGGAAAGCACTTCACTCTCCAGCTCGGCCTCTTCACCGACTCCCAACTCGACACTCTCGAGGGTCAAATCTGCCGCGCACTCCGCTCCGCCGTCTCATCGGTACGTAGTCTTCCCCGCACCGCCCTCCACCGCCCTACCACAGACCTAGGATACGGCCTCCCCTCCCTCAAAGCACACGCCGCACAACTCACAGTTTGTCACTTACATAAAATCATGAACAACTCGGGATATAGAGGCCACATGGCCCGCGCACACATACGCACCATATCCACCACGTACTCCCACTGGCCCTCTGAATCCATCATGACAACCTGTCACACTCCACCCACACTAAAGTGCTTAGTCCGCGCTCAACGGGATGCAGGCACCCTTTTCCACAACATCCCCCCACTCTCCCTCACCAACCCTATCGCGTCCACAATCCGTGCCCACTTCACCACTCAAGACAACACCCTCCTCGCCTCACTCCGTAACAAAGCCACACACATCACAGACCCCCACACATATAAACAAGCTTACTGCGATTTCTCTCCCCGCAAAACACACGCCTCCCTCCTACCCCGCCTCACCCCCCTCAAGAAAAATAACATCACCTCGTGGCCACAAGTCCTCCTCAGAGCCACCTCATCCTCCTTCATCCTCAAATCAAGTAAAACCATCACCACACTCACGGGGTCCACCACCCCACTCTCAGTTCCCATCCGCCTCCTCGCCGCAATCCTCACCGAACCCCTCGATACTATCCACAACCGCCTCCCCATCACGAACCTCCATACCAAACAGGCTACCCCCCCCACCACTATACATCCCTCGTGGATTCCCCTCCTCTCCCCTCACCTCCCCCGCTCCACCCACACCCTCCAATCCGGCATCTACACCCCCCGCACCAATCACCCCACCCCCATAGCACCCATCACACACCTAGACTCAGAATACCTCACCCCCTCCGACCACCCCTACCCCCCCTGCGACGTAACACGCATCATCTCCAAACACAAAGACACAGAATACAGCCAAACACAATACATGGTTGAATGGGCCCCGGAACACCTCACGGAATGGGACATTCAGATACAACTCGACGACGGCTTCCGCCTCATCTCCTCCACTCCCACATCGGTATGCCTCCCCTCCCCCTCCCCCTCTGCCTGCTCCATCTGCCACGAAACCCTGCACACAGAACCCTCCTCCACCTGATGCACATGCCCGCACTTTGCAATACACTCCCAGTGCCGCCCGGCTCAGGGCCCAGCCACATGGCAGTGCGACTGGTGCGCTCGCGGCCAACACCACGACCTCACCCACCTCCACGAAGTGCAGTGGGCCCCATGCCTACAACTCCACGACACCATCGGTGAGACCCCCTCCGGCCCCACCGCCCTCACCGCATTTAACTCCGGCTATGTCCCCTCCACCACACCCATTCTGCCAGACCCCGGACCCCCTCCATGGTCACACCCCCTCATCTCATATAACCACGACCCCATCAACCCCGACCTTGACATGCTCCCTACCGGTAAATTCGCTATCCACGCACACCCCTCACTCCACGACACCACCATACTCTGCACTCCCAACGGCCGCGCGGTCACCACCCTTAACGGCCTCACACATTCCGCATCCAGACAGAACTCTACTCCGACCTGTTGTAAGTAATACCGCATACGTATTAGTTGCAGATAGCTACTGTAAGCTACTCTAGATATGATTAGTACATGTCTAGATCGGACATACCGATAAACTGTTTGACTCGGTACAGAGCTGTCGCTAGGCTACAGCTCTGACACTTCTGTTGTCCCGACACCACGCCTGTAGGCTGGTTGTCGCCTTAACTGTTCCGTTTGCGGGACTGTGACTGTAACTACGTTTGCGTACGTTATCTTCCACACTAACTGTGTTTGCATGGTTCAATAGGTTATGGGCCCCCGCCTCACGTCACTCACGCGCGACAACCTGGTTCGGCGAGCTGCGATCGACAGCTCTCCCGCAGAAGGCAAGTTTCTTTAGACACCTAGTACTTTCAACCTGTAGTCGGCGGTATCGCCAGTATAAACTGCGATTTTTAAAACCCGCCACCACCCTCTTAAGCCAGCCACCCGCCGGAGATAGCCAGCCAACCACACCGACGCACTCGTCGTGTGTGGACAGGGTGCACACAGGTCCAAGCTGGAGAACGGGGGGGTGCACTGTCGGGTGAATACGCATCCACAGGTCGCACGCCAGCCGTAGCTTACCTTTTATTTCTATTTTTATACTAGCCTCGCGCATCAGCCACCTCGCGCAGCGCTCCACCTGTCCTGGCCTTGGCCTCGACTTGTGCCCCACACTGGGTGGAGGATACAGAAAAGGTGCTCTGAGACACCCCGGGGCTACAGGCCGAGGGGTCGGCGGGCATCAGGCCGTCTCTTAGCATACCGCTGTTAGGCACAAGTCCGGCTAGCGGTTTTTACCGCTGCCTGTTTTTTCCTTCAGCTCTTTCTTTTTTTTCCCTCTGTCGAAATGGAGCAGAAAAACCCGCCTGATTCACCTGCTGCTTCCCCTGAGTCAGGCTCTCACCAGAGCACCCTCGATCACCCCCCCGATACTCTCGCGCTGCTCGTTGCGCAAGTGGCGAGCTTAACTGCTCGTGTCGACTCGCAGTCGGCCGTGGGTGCTGTCGTTGCTGCGGGTGCTAATCCGCACCCCCCTGTAGCTCAGCGCCGCCACGATGCCCCACTCGAACCCGTCCGGCACAGCCACGACGGTCACACCCTCCACCTGAGTGACCATACCCAGCCTGGTTTCGTAACACCGGACGCAGAAACACTCTTTCCTGCTGCAGCCCCTGTTACCGACCCCACAGTCGCACAGCGCCGCCACGATGCGCCCCGCGAGCCCGCGCGTGCCGAGGCGCACTACGACCCCTCGCGTCACGCCATCCGGGTTGATCACCTCCCACCACCTCCCCCCTTCCCCCACGCCGGATACGCCCTTCACCACCCCGGCCCCCAAATCACGGACGCGCCCTCTCATCTTATCCACCCCTACCGTGACCACCCGCACTCGTACGGCCCGCCGCGTCCCATGGCCGGCCGCTCTCCCTTTCCCGGTGGCCCACCTCCTCCCTTTCATGGCCGACACTCTCCCCCACTCCAACATGGCGACCCCAACCCCCGGGGCCGTCGTCGCCCCACTATCGACCCGGTGGTCATCAACCGGGCGGCACACGAAGCCCCCGGCTTCGACAAGGACGCCCTCAACCGGTCCATGAAGATGTCGGTCCCCGTCATGTGCCCGGCCACGGACTTCAAGCAATGGAAGAGGACCTTCCTTAATTTCCTCTCCATCAAGGCCGCATACCTCATTCCTCAGCTGGCCATCCGCGACTCCGGCGTCTGGCTCGACGAACAAGCGCAACACTACGCCTACACGCTGCTCCTCCATGCAGCCAGCGCGAATAAGCGCGCTGACCAAGCCATGAAATGCATTTCTCCAGCACGCCCAGACTGCGCCGCCGCCGCGTGGGACATCCTTTGTGAACGCCTTGACTGTCGGTCTTTTGCTCGCTCCTTGTCCCTCTTGGACAATCTCACGGTCAGACAGCGCCCCGGTCAGTCACTCAGTGACTATGTCCACTACATGCGCCAGACCTTTGACGAGTACAACGACACATGCCAGTTGGCTGATGGCTCCGTTGCCATCCACCCCCACCACCTCGGTCTCCTCATGCTGCGCGGCATTTCTAGCAGCGGCCCACACGGTCAGGCGAAGCAATGCGTCATCAACGCCTTCGACACGGACTACATCATGTCGGCTGATGAAGTTATGGCGAGCATTCTACACCTTGCGCACAACATGGAAGACAACCCTGCTCCGGACGCAACCGCTCCGGACATATCACCTCCTCCCATCTCCGCGTTCGTCGCTGCGGGCCGCGGCTCGCACAGCGGTCGAGGCCCACCACACCGTAACCCTCGCGGCCAACGACCCAACAAGTGTGGCGTTTGTGGCAGCCTCCACCATCTCATGTCCGCGTGCAATGCCACTGATGACGCTATTCTTAAGTGGAATCTTGCCAAGCGTAGGCTGACAGTCCAGAAGTACGGCGCCGCCGACGGCACCCCCTCTGCTCACGCTGCGCTGCTGAGCGACGTCCCTGCCGACGACGCCCCCGCCGATGACACTGATTGCCTACCCACCTTCGCAGACTGCGTTGATGACGACGCTGACGACGAGGTGAGTGTCCCATTCAGCTCTGTGGCATTCTCCTCTTCCCTCGCCCCGGGTCGTAATCTGTCACAATTTTGGGTCGTTGATTCCGCCTGCTCGATTAACCTCACTGCGTTCCGAGATGACTTCGTGAAATTCACGCCCCCCTCCACTCCCTCTCGCGTGGGCGGTGTCGGCGTTGACGTTAAGGGCAGTGGCTCAGTGCGACTTTCTGTCAGACTTGCCTCTGGCCAGCTAATTCACCGCACTGTGTATGCACTCTACACCCCTGACCTGTCATCTCGTTCAGCACAGCGTATCGGCAGACTCCTTAGTGTCAGCTGGATGCAAACTCACAGCGGTTGTGAATTCATATTCCCCTCCAACTCTGACACTGGTTTGCTTTTGGTACCCACAGGCATGGGTATGCTAGAACCGTCCGGAAACGGTCTCTACCTCCTTCCCCACCAGCCGGCCCTCCCTTCCAGCCCATCCGCCCCGCCGGCACTTGACCCCTCCCCTCAGGTTGCCCTTACTGCCCAGTGTGATCCCGTCCTATGGCACCGTCGATATGGCCACCTCAACATGCAAAGCCTTCAGGCCCAACACACTCACGGTGTCCCGACTAGCCCTGTGTTAACTAGCGCTGTAACCAAAGTTTCGTGCGACTCTTGTCTCCTTCACAAAGCCACAGCTGCACCACGCAACACAGCCGCTTGCGCGAAGCCATCCCACCCCCTCCTCAACCTGTCCGCTGACCTCTGGGGCCCGGTCAATGTCCCCTCCCCACATGGCCTCCGCTACTGCTTACTCGTCATCGACCACCACACCAACTACATGTGGGTGCGGTTCCTTAAGTCTAAAGACGACGCATGTTCGGAATTGGAAATCATCCTCTTGGACATCAAACACCTGCATGCCCGCCATCACTCCCAGACGGGCGCGTTCGCACCGGTCCTCAAATTTGACTCTGACTCTGTGTTTGAAGCTGCTGTCACTCGCCAGATGTGCGCACACCTCGGCGTCGGGGTACAGTTCTCTGCCCCATACGCCCACCACATGCTCGGCAAGGCCGAACGTCCCTGGCGCACCATCCGGGACAATGCATCGGCGATGCTCCACAACATGGCCGTTCCCAACTCCATGTGGTCGTGTGCTGTCAGCACTGTTGTATACCTTCGCAACCGCACGTACAGTCGCTCGGTCGGACCTACTGGGGGCGTCCCCCTCACACTCCTTACGTCGTCGGTGCCCAACGCCTCCAAGTTCCGCGTCTTCGGCTGCGCCGTTTTCGCCAAGGTCCCCGACAAACAACGTCGGAAACTCAGTGAAAAAGCATTTCGCGGCGTCATGGTGGGCTATCCCCCTGACGCACCCGGGTATCGTGTCTACAATCCGGAAACGCGTCGCATCACCACTTCCGTACATGTTGTCTTTCAGGAAGACACCCCAGGCTTCGACACACAACCCTCCGTCGACTCGGCCATCACCGACTCTTCAGACGACGTACCCGCAGACTCACCCCTATCCCACCCAATTGACCTCACATCACCCACACCCCTACCCCCCCCGCCAACCCCTCGCCATGCTCGGCTCCGCTCCCACCCCATTCGCTACGGCGATATGGTTGCCCACCTGTCCGACTACCCACCCACACTCGTAACGGCGTGTTGTGATCCTGAACAAGGAAAAGCTCAAGAGGACATCTTTGAGCACCCTCACGTCCCCGACCTTGTCACTGGTCCCCCACACACACCTGCCGGCACGTCCCCTACTGCCATCGCCCTCCTCTCCGCCCGAGAGTGTGTGGAACCAAAATCCTACCGAGCTGCACTGGACAGCGCCCAAGCCACCCAATGGCAAGCCGCTATGCAACAGGAGTATTCCTCCCTCATCAGCAACGGCACGTGGGACCTTGTGGACCTCCCCCCCGGCCGCATGGTCGTTAACAGCATGTGGATCTTTAAAGTCAAGTCGGATACAGCCGGCGACGTCTCCCGCTTCAAAGCGCGGTTCGTCGCCAAGGGGTGCAGTCAACGCGCTGGACTGGACTACACGGAGACCTTCTCCCCGGTCATCCGCATGGCCAGCCTGCGTCTCTTCCTAACCATTGCAGCCGCCCGCGACCTTGAACTCTGCCAACTGGACATCGACACAGCGTTTCTCTACGCCCCCATCCGGGAGGATGTGTACATCCGCCAGCCCCTCGGCTTCACCGATGGAACGTCCAAGGTTTGTCACCTCAAGCGTTGCCTCTACGGCCTTAAGCAGTCCCCCCGCGAGTTCAACATGCTACTTCGTGCGTGGCTCGTCGACCATGGATGGCAACAATGCGTTTCTGACCCGTGCATCTACATCTACCGCGCCGGCCACGTCTTCGCCATGATCGCCCTGTACGTCGATGACATTCCCGCGGCCTGCAATGATGCCACCTGGCTCGCATCGTTCAAAGCCCAACTCGGCACACGGTTCAAAATCAAGGACCTAGGCGACCTCTCCCAACTCCTCGGCATGCACATTACCCGCGATCGCTCCACGCGCACAATCTCGCTGGACCAGTCCAAGTACCTGCGCGACATCCTCGCCAAGTACGGCATGTCTGACTCTAAGCCGTCGTCCCTTCCGATGGACCCAGGCTTCCTCGCCGGCCTTACACACTTGAACTCGCCTTCTCTCACAGGAGTGGTCAAGGACGTCTACCCAAGCCTCCTGGGCAGCCTTCAGTACGCCGCCGTTTGTACCCGCCCCGATGTCTCCACGGCATTGAGCATCCTCGGCTCTGCCCAAGCCTCGCCCACCGAGGCACACTTGCAGGCTCTGAAAAAGGTCCTCCGCTACCTCCATGGCACCATCAACATGCGCCTGACGTTGGGGGGGGGCATGGACCACAGTCTCCAACTCACAGGCTTTGCCGACGCTGATTGGGCCAACGACAGCAGCACCCGCAAGTCTCGCTCGGGCTATCTCTTCACCCTCGGACGCGGGCCAATCAGTTACAAGTCCAAACAACAGACTTGTGTGGCTCAATCCACGTGTGAAGCCGAGTACTACTCTGCGGCTGACGCCACCAAGGAGGGACTCCACCTCCGACAACTCTTGGGGGAAATCTTCGACTCCCCTATCACCGAAACCACCACCATCTGGGAGGACAACCAAAGCGCCATTGCATACTCCCAGAATGCCTTGGTCAGCGAGAAGACTAAACACATCGGCCTGAAGTGGCACTTTCTCAAAGACCACGTGGAGCAAGGGACCATCAAGTTGAGGTACCTCCCCACTGACCAGATGGTGGCTGACATGCTCACCAAACCCCTCCCAGGACCTGCACTAGCACGACACCGAAGTGCGATCCTTGGAGGACAAGACCCAATGCAACGCTTCATCCCGTAGCTACCTTCAGGGGGAGTGTTGTAAGTAATACCGCATACGTATTAGTTGCAGATAGCTACTGTAAGCTACTCTAGATATGATTAGTACATGTCTAGATCGGACATACCGATAAACTGTTTGACTCGGTACAGAGCTGTCGCTAGGCTACAGCTCTGACACTTCTGTTGTCCCGACACCACGCCTGTAGGCTGGTTGTCGCCTTAACTGTTCCGCTTGCGGGACTGTGACTGTAACTACGTTTGCGTACGTTATCTTCCACACTAACTGTGTTTGCATGGTTCAATACGACCCCCTCAATAAATCCCTTCACTCCCACACCTACCACTCCCTCTACCCCGAAGATATAGTCTTCTCATCTAGCGGCAGCAATGCCCCGCACACATGGCAATGCACCAACATAGCCAACCCCGAATACGACCACGAATGCATGAGACGAGCCATGGAACACGCAATCACCAGCGCACACCTCACAGCCCCTCACACACCCAGCGCAACCATCCTCATCCTCCCCCGGTGGGAACACACGCCCTACCGCCACTCCAAATACATCAACTCCCCATACACCCACCACCTCTACACCCTCCCCAACGACGCAAACACATTCCTACCCCCCGACCAACACACCGGCAACCCCACCCCTACCCCATTCGGCACACGATGGATGGTAGACATATACCTCGTCGCTAACCCCCTCGCACTCTCCGCCCTCCCATCACCCACAGCCATGACAGCACTTCACAACACTCTCGAATCTATATACGACACTCACCTCCCCAACCCTATCATCACCCCCCCTCCTCCACACCTCTTTGACACCTACTCACCCCACTCAGCAGGTATATACCACCGCCCCCCAAACCCAACTCACCCCCTCACATACCCCCTCCCGGACCGCGTACATCTAACGTACCCCCCCACCAGAGGCACCCCTGCTTGGAACTGGCAGGACTTTGTCTACACAGACGGCTCGAAAAAAGGCGGCTCGACCCCCCTCGGAGCAGCAGCTACCCACCCCGCCTCGGACACCAGAATCAAAATCCTGGTGACCTCTACCCCTCCCTCACATACAATAAATCGTGCTGAATTAGCTGGCATAGATATAGGCCTCCAACTTGGCCACACCCACCTCCTCACAGACAGTGCGTGCTCCCTCCGCCTTATTCAAGGTTACTTAAACTGCCCTTCTGCTTACCGCCATAACATCCACCGCGACACCCTCCTATATATCACACACACCCTTAAAACCCGATGCGAAGCAGGCATCCGTACACACCTCGGTAAAATAAAAGCCCACAACCACTCCATCGGCAACGACCTCGCAGACACCCTCGCCAACCAAATAGCGGATGGCCACCCACCCGATACTACATACACCACCGGTTCAGAAGTCACGATAGGCCACTGGACATGGCCATACACCCTCATCCCACAAACCTTAGGGGACCCCACTCCCTACAGCTACACCAACCTCAAATCCGACGCACACAAATACAGCACAATACACACACACACTCCTCTCTCGCAAACAACCAAACACGGAGCCCTCCTCGCCCGCGCCGCGTCGGACGGCGCCGACTTTTCTTACCACAAAAAACACTCAACTCTCACAAATATACAGTTCACACACAAACAGGAATTCATGTGGGGCGTCCACAACACCCGCCTACTTACTCACAACCCCACCCTGCGCTGCCCCCTATGTGGCCAATTCACTAGCAACGGCCACATGGCCGGTAACTGCCCCTCAATGTCTGGTCTAAGACAGGACCGTCACAACAGCGCTCTACAACTCCTACTCTCCCTACTGGAACGCCACAACGGAGGACGCTGGGAAACCATCACCGCAGACTTCGGTAACAAACCCATAAAATCGTTTGATTCCCCCACCCCTGCCCTCACCCCACTCGACTGCCACCCTCCTCACCCCACCCACATGCCCACCCGCCTTGTTGCTGCTGACGAAGGTCTCTCACATGACTCCCTAACCTCATGCCCCGCCGTCCTCCCCCCTGAGATTCTCCCTCCCCTGCTTCGTCCCCCAGCACACAAACCTGACTTCATCCGCATCCTCGAACCCAGATTCGTTGGTCACTCCAACGGTCGCCGACGTTACGCATCCATAAAAAAGATTCAGATAGGAGAATGGAAATACTGCACGGACAATAACCTCTCTCACACTGCCGACCACATACGCGCCAAATACACACCCCTTGCGAACGCCATCAGAAACCACTGGCCATGCACAGTGGTCGATATCCTCCCCATCGTCATGAGCCGCACAGGTACACCGCACTCCTCCACCATCACGAGTCTCACCTCCCTTCTCACCGCCCGCACCGACCCTCCGGATGAACTCGTCTCCAAAACACGCCTCGACACATCTCGCATCCTTGCAAAACTCCATACGCATACTGTCCAATGGCTGCATCACCTCCTACGCATATACCGCATCAAGTCCCGCACGACCTCCCGCCACGCATCCGCACATTACCTCCATGCACGACCCTGACTGCACACAACCTTCGCCTCTACTTGCACCCTCCCCGGGGGGGAGTAAAACCCCCGAACACCCTTGGAGAGGTTGGATTAGGTGGTTAACGGTCTAGCCCTGACTTGTAAGTTCCCTGTATGGCATAGTTGGGAGGGCCCAGAGACAGCAGCCGACGCATCCGGCTTTTGGTGAAACACCGGCGCATACGGTACATGTTGTAAACAATTTCAATTTCAATTTCAATTGTTTAACTCTAGAACGGCCCCCGCGGGAATCCCCGTGCCGTGTTGTGGCAATGGGTTTCCAACATGTTATGCGGCATGGGAATAGATACATAAGGCATATTGTTGGTACATGCCGAAGATGACGTCTTGAATCGACTCCATACCGTTGCTTTAACAAGGTAAGAGGCAACGCGTGATTGCAAAGACCTCGGGGTGTTTAGGACGCGTACGCCTTGGGATAATTCCGCGCTTGCCGTAGCAAAACGATCAAGCCAACGCACGGTCCGCGATGTCCAGGCATTTGGGCGCAAACAACTAGGTTGGCCCACGAAATTGCTAATGCACGTACTTAGGGTGTGCACTTTGAGGATCGCCGTGGTCCACGCATAATCCTGGTCCAAGCCGTTGTTGTTGTTGCTTCTATGTTGTTGCTGCCGCTGCCGCTCCTGCCCGCGCTCGCGCAATTTTCATGCCTTTGATGTCGTTCGAGAATGCGATACCGGGTACCTGTACCTCCTGTCTGTCGAGCATCGCCTAGCCGGAAGCATGATCGATGACGAGCTAAATAAGAAGGCTTGCTTCGAACGCCGCCTTTAGAGGGTGCCGGTCCGGGTTCCTTGCCAGTCCCATATATATCCCGGGAGCGCAAAAAAAAAAAAAAAAAAAAAAGCTTGTTTTGAACTTTTACTCTCAGCCACGCTTGCAACAGCACGCGGCCTGTACAATTGTTGTTGTGTCGGTGCGGGCTTACCTGCCAGTCCCATATGCCGGGGGGGCGTAATTAAAAAAAGAAAAAACCCGCTGCCTCCGCATCCCCCCGCCGGGCGGTAGAGAGTTGCACCAGACGGGCTTGACTGCTGGCAGGCAGGGGAGGGTGCTACTTAGTTAAGGACGCGGCCCGCCTAGCAACGTTGAATAAGCAGCTGCCATAAGCGTTCCGGCTGATCTGCTCCAGCCTCCCGCACAACAGCGCGAGCTTGTCCCTCACTAAGCGGCGTGCGTATGCGCGTACTGTTGTACTTACGGGGACAGTATCATCGCTGGCTGTGACCGCCTCATCCGCCGCCCTCCAAGGCTCCAACTACAGGAGTAGCACCGGGAAAGGCGTGACTCAAAGGAAAGATATATTGCATAGAGCTGTAACGCGCTGAAATGTCTGCCAAGCCGCATTCCCCTTCTAAGGTACTACCCTGCTGCGCTTCCCTCGTCTCTCGTCCTGGTTGGCGATATCTTTTTCCCAGCGCCACGTATGTAGTCAGACCCGTCACTAATCCGCCACGAGCGAGCCTCACCTCACTTCTGTTTGGAAGTATGGCATTGCTGTGCGTAGAAAACTACCTGTAGTGTGAACTGCTGATGCGGTGTTTGCTGTGGCGGCGGTAGGTGCTGCACGTACGCAACCTGGCGGAGGGCACCAGCCGGCAGGAGCTCACCACTCTGTGCTCTCCGTTCGGCACCGTCGCCAACGTGCTGGTTAACGTGGGCCCAAACCGCAACCAGGCCTTTGTTGAGTTTGATGACCTCAACTCAGCCATCGCAATTGTTGAGCATTTCAAGAGCAGCGGAGAGACGGCCATGGTAGCGTCCAGCTCACCAGTCTAAAAACCTGATATAACGACGGTCGCTGAATATAAATAGTTAAATGGTATTTATTCTGTTTCATGAGAAGGATCCATTAAATTTGGTTGACGGACCACTCGTCCTCTGAGCTTCTGATTCCATGGCTCGTGCCTCACCAGATTCGCGAGAAAGCGTGCTTTCTGCAGTACTCCAACCGCCAAAACATCGTGAACAACCCACGCGACAACCCCAGCAAAGTCATCCTGGTTACCCTCGACAACCCACTGGTGCGTGCTTTCCAACCTCCTCTGCTCTCCGTCCTCAGCCGTATCCCAGCAGCGCAGTATCTACGTAGCTTGATGCCCAACTGAACTTCGAAAGTTTCTTCCAAACAATGGGACTCGGGCGCATTTCATCAATCCTACCTGAAAACACACACACACACACACACACACACACACACACACACACACACACACACACACACACACACACACACACACACAATCACTATCACTATCACTATCACTCTCCAGTTTTGCATCTTACAACTGTCAGCTGCCGTTTCATTCCTGCGAGCTTTGTTCAGCTTCCTGTTCTCTACTGCCCGTTTTTGCGCCTCACTTCTTCCACCGCCCTCTTTTCTACCATGCTAAAAAGACCACGGCGCTCTATTTCCCATTTGTATCTAGCATGCTCCGCCAACGGCGTGATTGTATCACCATTGGCAGTCTGTTGATAACTCAGTGCATTCTTCCTTTATCTATTTCTGCGGTGGTTACTTTTTCCGCATTTCTACGCTCACTCGACCTTTACTCGTCATGCTCATCTCGCCCTGCCCTCCTGCTTCTCAGGCACGAAACATTACCGTCGACACCTTTCAAGCGCTCTTCTCCACCTTTGGCTTTGTGATGAAGATCGCCACATTTGAGAAGGCCAAGGGACTGCAGGCGCTGGTACAATTCGAGCAGGTGGAGAGCGCGCAGTCTGCCATCAACGGCCTCGACGGCCGCCCAATTCCGCCCTACCTCGTCCCCGCCCTCTCTCACGTCTCTCTCACCATGCGCATATCCTTCTCCGCGCACAATGACATCACTGTCAAGTTCCAGGGGCAGCGAAGCAGGTAAGCGGCCTTTTGTTCTCCATACCCTGCAATTCCCACAACCCTCCTTTAACTGTGGCAGTGGGACATCACCAACCACAGAACCTTTTGTTTCATCTCCCCTGCGTGTCATCCACCGGATTCCACGGCTTTCGAGTGCCGCTGATAAGTCGTAGCCTTGTGTTCGTGAACCTTGGCTTTTCACGACTCTGCTGCCTTCACCTCCTCCTGGTCCAGCAGATGGACAAATCCCGTATCCTGTATCCTTCTCTACACACGAGACCCTCCTGTTTGTCACTTCTTGTCTTGTCTAAACAATACCACGGCAGTGGGGCTGTGGTTTCTGAGTTCTCGCCCCCTCTCCTTCCGGAATCCGACTCACCGGGTTTGGCCTGGGTGCCCGTCCGAGCTCTCACCCCCATCTGCACTGCCTGTCAGCTCTTCTCTTGAACCTGATGTCCTTTGGTCTGTGCCTGCCCCTCTGCTCCTC
The DNA here is from genome assembly GCA_026401115.1 of Tetraselmis chui. Lineage (NCBI taxonomy): Eukaryota > Viridiplantae > Chlorophyta > Chlorodendrophyceae > Chlorodendrales > Chlorodendraceae > Tetraselmis > Tetraselmis chui. Next base: position 693,301 of record JAPMLY010000003.1, read on the forward strand.
CGCTCCGTTGCCTCCTTTCCTCGGCGGCCCCCAGGGACTACACTAATCCCCATCTCCCAGTGGCTCAGCACGCCGCCGACTTTTCCCAGGCTATGCACCCGCTCTTGCAACAGTCTTATATTGCGCCCCACTTCCAACACCACAACCACCAAACCCCCGAGGGTGGCACTGTCCTCCTCTGCGCAGTATGTCCTCCCCCTCTGACTCTCCTTCCATTTCAGTGTGACTCTCCTCCCCACTGACTCCTTCTTCGACAGCCAGCCATTCCGTCCGCTCTAGCCCGTCTTACTGTCCCAATGTCCCATCTGCTTCTGATAGTCCCACTGTCCTGATCCTGTATTTCTCATCTCTGGCTCGCCCTCCCTCCGGGCCTGCAGGTTGACAACGCCGAGTACCCGGTCACAGTGGATCCTCTGCACACCGTGTTCTCCAAGTACGGGAAAGTGGACAAGATTGCTACATTTGAGAAGAACGGCACGCCTCTGGTACCCCAACCTGTCCCCGCGAAACACGCACACACACACACACACACACACACACACACACACACACACGCCCGCGCGCGCGCGCCATCACCTGTTTACGTGTTCGCAGGCAAGCATGCGCGCACGTGTGTGGGGTTCATGCCAAACTTGAGTCAGCTGTGTGCAAGGGTAGATTTCTTTAGTTTGTTAAAACACCGGCCCACCGTTTTGATTAAGCTCACTCTGGGACGTTTTTGCTGGCTGCAGGCGCTCATTCAGTACGCGGATGTCATGAGCGCCAGTACTGCTAAGGCAGCCCTCGAGGGACACGCCATCTTTGAGGGAGGCTTCAACAAGGTATGTGCACGAGGTTTGCCATGTTGGTTGCGGTTGAGAAGGGGAATTCCCCAAAATTTTAAAGTTTTTGAATTGCGTGCTTGACAGGCGCATGTTTGCCCATTGCACACACACGGAAGCGCACGCACACACACACACACACACACACACACAAACACACACACAAATGCACAAGCAGACACACACACACATGCCTAAGTCCGCTAGTCTTCTTGTGTGCCCCCCCTATGTCTGCCAGCCTAAGTGACATGCGATATAGCATATTTATCGAGGTCTGTTGAAAGCAATAGGTCTGACAAACCCTTATTATTGCCCACTTCAGCTGCCCATTTATTCAATTTCGTGCGTTTGGTGTCCTGTGTAGCGAGTCTTATTCTTCTCATTCTATGAGCATTATTTCTTCGTTTTGTTTTATATTGATGGGTGTTTTATGCTAGCAGTCAGCTTCATACTGACTATGTTCTATCTGCCCCTTCCTTCGTATGCGCCCCTTCCGGAGCACAGCTGCGTATCTCCAGCTCCACACACTCTGATCTTACCATCCGGGCTAATACGGAGCGCAGCTGGGACTACACCGGAGGAATGGCGTCTGCGGCGAAGGGCGGTGGTGCTGAAGAGTACCAGCGTGCCCGGGACGGCGAAGCCCATTACACAGGTCAGTTGGGGAGGATCTGAACTCTGCTTGTGTAGCCGCCTCCTTTGCTGGGTGCTTGATTTTCAGCGTTGGTCAGTGATTGCTCGCAAGACATACATAGCAGCGTGTGTGAAATTGATATGCTGAGATTGTCTGTGCTGAATTAATGAAAAAGAAATTAATTAAATTTTAGAGTTTCTGTACGTGTTCTGACATAAATGACATATATGTGTGGAATAGCGTATTTATATGCATTCACTTTTTATACATTATTAAGGTTTCTTTAACCGCCTTCGTTGTTTACATATTTGTTATTATTTACATCTTTGAGGTACGGGAGATGGGGGCACAGAGGTGGCCTGACTCGCTTATCCTCTTCAGGCATCGACTATGAGCAAGCGCACGAGGCGGTGTCTAAGGCGGTCCAGCAGGCCATAACCGGCGGAGGGCGAGTGCCTGGGCAGTCAGCGGTTCAGGTATCCAGCGGAATGGCAGGTGGGGGTGGAGGCAACATGTTGGGGGGCGGCATTGGTGGTGGTTTGATGGGAGTGGGTGGTATGGGCGGTATGTACCAGGGCCAGACACCGGGTGGAATGATGGGGATGCAGCCGTCCATGATGATGATGCAGCCACAGCAAGCTCAGGGCCGGTTTATGATGGGGCAAGGTATGGGGATGATGGGCGGAGCACCGGATCACCAGGCGGGGATGCGGGTTGGGATGCCAATGGGGCGACAGCAGCAGCAGCAGGTTGGGATGGGTGTGAATTCGCCGCAGCAGGGAGGGTTGGGGATGCAGCACCAGCAGCACGGGGGGATGGGAATGTACTAGGCGCTCTGAGCGGACCCCCTTGAAAAAGGTCTTTGTTCATTGGGAAGAGATGAATGCGCTAAAGCAGATGTAATGGATTCTCGTTGACCCTCCGTGGTGGCAAGGGACTTGGCCCACATTGGCAATCTACGTCAGTCGTGCATCACTGAGGAATATTTTCCGTGCCAGATATGCTTGTAATCTAGTAGCAGCTCTATGAGGGTTGTATGTCTGCGCAGGGGTCAACATTGCAATGCTAAGCTGTTTGCCAACTTTATGTACTTAAACGTCTGTCTACAGCTATGTTAAGACTAAAGAGAGGTTGGGTGATTGGAATACACTTCACATTGGATTGGCTTGGGTGTGAGTATGTTGAAATGGCTTCCGTGCTCCATTATTTTGCGAGTCACAATGGATGACATTCCTTCACTACTTATAATTCAAGTCGATTAGGCGAGTGGTCATCTTTTTTCGATGGCACAGCTAAATGATTTGTGATCGACAACAAGCATGGAGGACGAAGTGTGAAAGGAACAAAAGGGGGAAAGCATGAGTGCGTGAGAACATGGTCACGAGATCTGGATCAGGAAATTTGGAAGGGTGTAGATGGCATGGACCCAGTGCACAAACACGGCAGAAAACGTGAGTAGCTCCCTCTCCGTGGTGGGAAACGAACATTGTGCATCAAATTAGGCAAAAGTGGCGCCTCAGACGCCGCGCAGGGTCTGGCGAAGAAGCAGTGGTGTGCGACCCATGCACGATGACGAGGGTGAAGAAAGCCGTTGCATTTCATGTTTTTTCTGTCCAATAGAATTATAAGAAAGCACAGAAAAAGTCAGTGTTAGTGTTTTTGTTCTTTCCAGAGAATAGATGTATTGACCCTTCTTTGGAAAGCATTACTACAACTATTTGCTCGGTCGAGCTTGCTACGACATGCCATTTTCTTTGCTCTTACCCCTGCTGCCGATTCAGTTGTGCACACGGCGGAAAGTCAATGTTATTGGTTGATATGTAACGTTTGCCAGGATTGCCGTAAGCATACATGCGAAGGGCGGTGCATAAGTGAGCGTTCCACGGGGCGCGCTGACGACATACGCCCGTGTCACTCGCTCTTGTCCCCCATGTGCGTAGTTTTTTATGAATTCATTTGTAAAATACAACATAATTCATTTGTAATTCAGCGTACAAGAGTAGAGGACGACGTGGTGCCAAAAGGCCTCCCGGGGTCCTTTCTCGTACATTCGGCACATGAGTTTGTCTATAATTTATGTCCAAGACGCAAAAAAAGGGGTTGGCATTTCTTCCCCAGTTGGCTTTACCTCGGAGGTGGCATAATTGTTTTCACCGCCTCCCGAGGTCGGAGGACTCAAGACCTGCTCAAAGGGCGGACTATGAAGAAATTACGAGCCAGTGATACCTTCGTTTGTTGTCGCAAGTCCCATTTTATGTCTCCTCACTCGCTCGCATCGTGTTCTTGCGCCGCCCCCTCCTCGCCGGCCTTGCGTCGGCCCTGTAAGGTGCCCTTGGTCGTTGCTTGGCATGTGTCGCCTTTCATCTATTATCTTTACCATCAATCTACATGAGAAAGTCCTTGGTTACATGGACGAAACAGCATATTTTAAAATTATTCTGCTTTTATAGTTGTTTGCTATCGATTCGCAGTTCCCAAATTGCATAATTTCATTTGATTGTTTCTGAATTATTTCGCGTGACACACACGCACTCAAACACACACGCACACACACACACACACACACACACACACGTGCACACAAACACACGCACACGCACACGCGCAGAGAAACACGCCCCCCCCCCCCACACACATTCACTACATATACACGCACACGAGCTCATACACGCACGCACTCCCTCGCTCTCTCTCTCTCTCTCTCTCTCTCTCACACACACACACACAAACACACACACACACACACACACACACACACACACACACACACAAATAATCATGATTACAGATTCAGAAGTCCTAACCACACACGTAAGCACGCATACGCGCACACAACACACACGCGCCGCACGCACGCACGCGCGCGCGCACACTCGCGCACGCAAACACACACGCACACACACACACACACACACACACACACACACACACACACAAAATTCATACACGCCCCACAATCAAACACACACACACACACACACACACACACACACACACACACACTGAAAATGCGTAATTACAAAGAAAAATACCACACGTATACACCGTACATGTATGTAACACACAGACACACGCATGTCAACACATACGCAAACACACACACATACACGCACTTACATACACTCTCACACACGCGCGCGCGCACACGCACGCACAAACACACGCTAAAAAGCCGTGATTGTAGAGTCACATACGTAGACACGCGGACGCACACACAACAAGCACACACAGAAACGCACATACTCTCTCTCTCTCACACACACACACACACAAAACACACACACACACACACACACACACACACACACACACACACACACACACACACGCGCGCGCGCGCACACAACACACACACACACAAACACGCGCGCGCGCGTTATAAAGGCATGATTGCAGAGTCAAACTCACTCACGTGCACACGCGTACGCACAAACAAGCCCCCGCCCCCGCCCCACACATAAGCAAAAAATCATGATTGTAGCGTCAAGTTCACATACGTAGAAACACGTACGCACACACTGCAAGAACACACAGAGATGCACACACAATCTCTCTCTCACACACACACACACACACACACACACACACACACACACATCCACACACTCTCTCTCTCTCTCTCTCTCACACACACACACTCTCTCTCGAACACTCTCTCTCACACAC
>JAPMLY010000004.1:0-100000 GCA_026401115.1 Tetraselmis chui
AGCGAAAGAGAGGAGGGTCGGAGAGAGAGAAAGAGAGAGAGAGAGGGATAGAGAGAGAGAGAGAGAGAACGAGAGGGGGTGTGAGTGAGAGCGGAGAGAGAGGGAGATGGAAAGGAAGGAACGAAAGGGAAGAGAGAGAAGAGAGAGATATAGAGCGAAAGGAGGGTGGGAGGGGTCTGAGGGAAGAAAGAGAGAGAGGGACAGAGCAAAAGAGGTGAGGGTGGGAGAGAGAGAGAGCGAGAGAGAGAGAGAGAGAGAGAGAGAGAGAGAGAGAGTGAGTGAGAGTGAGGGATAGGAAGAGAGACAGAGGAAGAGAGAGAGAGAGAGAGAGAGAGAGAGGAAGAAAGAGAAATAGTGAAAGAGGGAGAGAGAGAGAAGAGGGTGAGAGAGAGGGAGAGGGAGAGGTAGAGGTAGAGGAAGAAGTAGAAAGCGAAAGAGAGGAGGGAGGGAGGGAGAGAGAGAGATAGAGAGAGAGAAGAGGGAGAGGAAGAGAGAGAGAGAGAGAGAGAGGAAGAGGAAGAGGGAGGGAGAGAGAGAGAGAGAGAGAGAGAGAGAGAGAGGGAGAGGGAGAGGGAGAGGGAGAGGGAGAGGGTGAGGGTGAGGGTGAGGGAGAGGGAGAGGGAGAGGAGAGGGAGAGAGAGATAGAGATAGAGATGCCGCGTCGGTTTTTTGCTATGAAGCTCTCCCTAGAGGGGGAAAGGGGCAATTGAATATACATAGTGGATAATGAATAATATACTATTTGTATTCATTTTTTGTTTCCAAAGAAAGTATCAACCAGTAAAGGAGAAAGGAACACAAGCACATAAGCAGGAGAGGGAGAGAGATATTTGTGCATAAGTAAGTAATGTAAGTAAGTATTTCTGTATGATTATTATATAAGTTATATAAGTCACAAATAATAGTATTTGGATTCATTATTTTTTTCCAAAGAAAGTGTCAACCAGTAAAGAAGAAAGGAACACAAGCACATAAGACGGAGAGGGAGAGAGAGATTTGTACATAAGTAATGTAAGTAAGTATTTCTGTATGATACTGTATACTACTACTGTATTGGAAATATCAATCGGCTATCATTTTATTATATCAAAGCCAACACGTTTCTTATCCCTGAAAATGCGGAAAAATGTTCCGAATAACAGATTGTCAATACCCGAAGATATGACGAGCAATGCACGACATTTTCTGCCGGTACATTTGGTACGTTTTAGTACGTTTGGTACGTTTTGGTACGTTTTGGTACGTCGACATGCCGCGTCGGATTTTTTGATATGAAGCTATCCCTAGAGGGAACAAACGTCTCGACAGATTTCGAACCTTCGCATCATATATTCATGTGAGATATGTAATCGTGCGTCGATTTTATTACCCCCGTCCTATTCAGCAGATGAGCGAAATAAAGGCACGCGTGCCGCGTGGTCCTGTACGTTTTTTGTACGTAATCTTACAAATTACTCGTAGAAGTACTCCACGCCACCACGCGTGCCTTGCGTGACACGTAACGAGATGTAACGGGCACGCAGAGGCCGTGTGACAGGCACGCGTGGTCTTTGCGTGCCCGCGTGGTCCCTGTGGCCCAGGATATAGTGAAACCTTCTTCACCCCACCCCATGCCTCACCGCCACGGCACATGCCGCGGTTCGGCTCGGTTCGGTTCGGTTCCCATGCCGTTCGGCTTTGGCCGCTGTCGGTTTAACTACTTAGTCACCCACGGTAGGTTGCACCCGCTCATCACGTCGAAACTTACTATTCCACCGCCATAGCTTCATGAAACCTGTTGCTAGTCAAGTTCAGCAGTATGCAATTGTTTTGGCCGCGGCGTTTTTGTCGAAATATCGTGTGCGCGCGATGTTTTTTGTTTTTGAAAGCACTTAACGGGTGCAATCCATGTGCGTTCCTACGCGGCACGTAAAACTGTTTTCATGCATATGCAGAGGTGGCCTAGCAGGACTCCGTTGCAGCACCCAAGACTATCATATTTGTTGATGTTAGACTTTCGTTGTTTTAGCATAGCTACTGAGTCACCCGGTACGTTAGATCCGCTCATCATGACAGGGCTAGAGAGACCTCGTAAAACTTCCTCTGTGTTTGTATTTGTGTGTGCGAAAGCGCGAGTGTGTATGTGTTTTTGTGCGTGTGCGTGTGTGTGTTTCTCTCTCTCCGTATGTGTATGTGTGCATTTGTAAAAACAGCATCAACAACCTGAGTTGTAGAAGTAGAAAAAACAAGTTCATGAAGAACAAATCAGGTAACTGATAAGAGCATTATCAGCAACGACACAGACAACTTGCATATTTTGCGTGTGCGTGTGTGCGCATGCACGTGTGTGTATGTATCTCTGTGTTTATATCTGTATGTGTGCGCGCGCGTATACATCAACAACAACAATAGCAGCGTCCATAACTTATGTTTATAAGTAGAAGCATAAATGAACAAAGAACAATTATAGCTACACAAATAAGGGCAGAAGCAGCATCGATGTGTGTGTGTGTGTGTGTGTGTGTGTGTGTGTGTGTGTGTGTTTCTTGCATCAGCTAGAAAAACACAAGCATCGATAATTCAATAGCTAGGCGTTGGAGCAAGAGCACTAGCCTTTACTCCGTGTAATTTTTTGTGACGTGTAGAGTTGGATTATAACATTGCTATCCTTTAGGATAACTGTCGAGTCGCCGTGTGTGCATGATACTATACACGGCCTATCTCCGACAGCATTGAGTGTGTGTGTGTGTGTGTGTGTGTGTGTGTGTGTGTGTGTGTGTGCGTGTGTGTGTGTGTGTGTGTGTGTGTGTGTGTGTGTGTGTGTGTGTGTGTGTGTGTGTGTGTGTGTGTGTGTGTGTGTGTGTGTGTGTGTGTGTGTGTGCTGCCCGGCGCGTGGTTTTCAGGTATCGGATGAGCTGCAGCATAAACTGTCGCTCAGGAAAACTGATGCAGCACCACAGGCTTTGCAATTTCGGACAGCCTCGAGGTTCACTATGGGACGTCATATTGAGCGGAATTGCGATGGGTGATTCAAATGCTGCGGACGGGTTGTTGCTTTTTCCATTGTCGGCGATACTACCGATTCCCCTGTAAGTCGCACCCGTCACAACATCAACCGCTCATATCTCGCGTGCGGATACTGAATTGTAACTATTGTCTTTTACTCCAATTTTCTATCGAATGGATGCACTGTGCAATTTGTACGTTTTCATGTAAAAGCGGTGGTTGAAATCTACACTGGCCATGTAGATTTCAAAAATCACTTTCACATAAAAACATGTAGATTGCAAACATTTTCGCATGGATTAACATTTCCCGATAATGAAGCACAACGCCCGAGGGTGGTGTGCCCCTAAAGCACACATGTCAACACACAAAATACGGGCACTGTGCGACGGAGGGTTTTGCCAAGTTGTATGGGATAGAATTGGATATGGTAAAATCAGAATCGTCCGATTGTAATTTATTTTATTCCAATACATAGCGCCTCACCTTGTATCTCACCATGCATTCGTGTCACACACGTCCAGAGTGTCTCACTACGCACACGAACTCGGAATTCGGCCGAGACTCGCCTTAGCTGATTGCATGACTCATATTCATTCGCGATTGTGGGCGGGAAGTTTCAATTCAAGTGGATGTCTGTCACTCAAAGTATCTCAATAGAACGGGACACATCACTCACACCTCAACCACATGGGTAGACTCTCTTCATCACTCTCCCCCGCCCGAACTCCTCACCCGCTCCCTCGCTCTCCTCTCAGATTGGAACTCCTCCCCCCCCCCTCCCGTCGGCACCCTCCGCCTGCTTAACCCTCCTCGACAATGCGACTCAGACAGGGCATGGTCGTGCGATACCCACGCCCTCTTACACACCAACTTCATCGCCACTGCTCCCCCTGACCAATCATACAATCCCCCCCCTTCCACCCCCGAAACACGGTTTACTCCCTCCACACTCTCCTTTGGAACCACACCTTCCGCTCCGCCCCCCTCCCTCAGGGTCGCCCCCGCCTTCTCGACGTCCTCCACCCCCCCACACCGCCCTCCCCCCCTCAACTCCCTCCCCCTCCCCACCCCTCCTCCCCTCCGCTCCTCCCCCCTCCCTTCCAACCACCGCCCGTCGACCGCCCCCCCGACGACCCCCCCAGCACCACCCCCTCCCTCCCCTCCCCCATCCTCCCGCACCACACCTCCCAACCACTACACCTCATCACACTCAACACCCGCGGCCTACTCATCTCCATTATGGATGTTGAACACCTCTCCACCTCACACCGTCCGGACGTCCTTATCCTCACCGAAACCAATCATGACACTCACAAATCCCGCTTGCGCATAGCCCTCCCCCAATACCACCTCAAAAGCTCTCGACAATGCTACTCACCCTTGCCCCTACCCAACGCAGGCGTTCTCTTCGCGGTCCGCAGAGCCTCATTCCAGTCTGCCACTGTCCTAACCCCACCCCCCCACCTCATCCCCCATATCGCCGGACTGAAAATCGTTCCCCACTCAGGCACCCCTTACCTCCTTATCGGTACTTACATGCCCCAGCTCTACACCCCTCAAATGACCCGCCTATATGCAAAAGTGGCAGCATGGGGCCTCCGCCTAGCTGACGACCACCCGCAACACCGCATCCTCTGGGGAGGAGACTTCCAATCAACCACCACCACAGGTACAGGTCACCCTGCCCTCACCTCCCTCCTCAAATCCCACCTCCAACCCCTCCACAACCCCATCCCCACCTTCCCCCGCAGCGGAGGCTGCCTTGACCACTGCCTCACCACGCCCCCTTCACCTCTAACTCTCCCACCTTCCTCTTGCTCGATATTCCCCTCCCCCTCCCACTTTACTGACCACTCTGCAATCCACTTCGTCATCCCCGCCCCTTTCTCCCGCATGGCTCATCCCCCCCCCCCCACACCCACCCCCACACACATCACACGACGCGTAAACTCAACTTTCGCCTCCCTCTCACACCCGACTGCATACAAGCGTACCAATCCAGCACCCCCGACCTCATCACCCAAACGGCCGCCCTCCACGCAGAAATTCTCAACACCTCACACACCTCGGCCTCCCCCGACACCCTCGACATCCTTGCCTCACAATTCACTACACTCCTTTCCCAACACATGAACCACGCAGCCACAATTTGGCCCCTCCTCCCCGCCAAAAAACCACGCCCACCCCAAGCGTCCCTTGACACTACTTGGCTCACAAAGAAAACACACACACACACATACTCAAACTCCGCAAATGCAGCAAGAACAACGGCCCCCTCCCCCTCGCCCAAGCCCTCTTAAACACAACTGAATATCTCTCCCCTGACGCCATCAAACAACAATGCCATGCACGCATACGCCAGCTCCTTCACGCCACCACTACGGATAACTTAAAGAAAATCAAAACTCGAGCCAATACGGCCTACGACACCTGCCCCAAACTCTCCCACCGAAGATTGAAAATTAAAAGCGGCCTCCTACCCCCCGCCGGCGCCACCTCCACCCTCCACCGCATTTCTAGACCCGATAAAACTACCGCATCCACTCCCTCCGCCGTCATCGACGCGGTACACTCTCACTTCACCTCCGAACTAGGCTGCGCCACCCCACAAGAACTACCCACCCCCCCGTGGGAACTCCCCGACAACCCCGACAACTTTACCATCGAACCCCGCGGTGACCCCTCTCTCACCCTTGCCGACATGATTACCCGCGATACTTTCGATAAAACCCTCAACTCGCTAGGCACCGGCAAAGCCCCCGGCCCCGACGGTATCCCCAATGAAATAATCAAATTCCTACCACCGGCGACCCGCTCCGCCCTCTTTTCTCTCCTCTCCCTCCTAGCCCACAAATCCTACACCCCTCCTGATTGGTGCCACAGCACGACATGCCTCCTACATAAAAAAGGCGACCCCTCCCTCCTCGACAACTACCGCCCTATCGCCCTCATGAACAACCTCCTTAAACTATGGACAGCACTAATCAAAGACGCAGGCTCGAAATACGCCGAAACCTACGGCATTCTCAGCGATCAACAGGACGGATTCCGACAACACCGCAGCATCCACGACGCCCTCTCCTCCCTCATTATGACGATGGAGGACGCGAAACTCCACCACAAAGACATCTACGTCATGTACGCGGACTTCAAAGGCGCCTTCAACGCCGCGGACCACCGCATCATGTTCAAACACATGCGTCAACTCGGTATGCCCCCCACCTTTGTCGACACATGCGAACACCTCTACGGGGTCTCAACCACAGATTATATTACACCACATGGCCCCACCCCTTCTATAGACATTAATCGCGGAACCCTCCAGGGGGACACCCTCTCCCCCTTCCTATTCACCCTCTTCCTTGAACCCTTCCTTCGCTGGCTCACGGTGGGAAGCCGAGGTTACCGCCCAGGCCCCCCCGCCACTAACGTCGACCCCACAGAACCCACAGCCGCATACCCTGGACACGGCTTCGCTGACGACCTCAGCCTCGCCACGGGCTCGACCCCCAACATGACCATCCAGCTTAGGAAACTCTCCCTCTTCAGCGCCTACACGGGCATGTCCGTCAACATCCGCAAGTGATGCATCACCGGCGCCCTCTGGCGCACAGGCAACGCCCTCACCCTCGCCAACACCACCCTCCTCGCATCCCGCCTGCAGACTCAGTTCATCACCCTAAACTCCACCCCGGCCCCCATTCCCTCCATTGGCCCCAAGGACACATACCGAATCCTAGGGGTTGAACTAAACACCTCCCTCAACTTCTCCAAACACTGACACGAACTCAAACGTACCACAGCATCCCTCATCACCGCCCTCTCCACCTCCCCACTAACACAATCCGGCAGAATCCGAGTCATCCGTGGAGTCCTCATCGGCAAGCACTTCACCCTCCAGCTCGGCCTCTTCACCGACTCCCAACTCGACACTCTAGAAGGACAAATCTGCCGCGCACTCCGCTCCGCCGTCTCCTCGGTACGTAACCTTCCCCGCACCGCCCTCCACCGCCCTATCTCAGACCTAGGATACGGCCTCCCCTCCCTCAAAGCCCACGCCGCACAACTCACAGTTTGCCACCTACATAAAATCATGAACAACTCAGGCTATAGAGGCCACATGGCCCGCGCACATATCCACACCTTATCCACCACGTACTCCCACTTAAGGGTCCGAATCGAAATTGAGAGCATAAAGATCGAGAATCACGATTAATTCAAATTTAAAGATCGAGAATCGTGATTAATTCAAACTTAAAGATCGAGAATCTTGATCAATTCAGTGAATAAAGATCGAGAATCGATATATTGTATAAAAAATCGCATCACTAGATCTGATTTTCATTCACGTAAAGATTGTTGCACCTGATAAGTCATGCCCTAATTATCAATGCATCTGATAATTCAACCTCTAAAATATCAATGCATCTGATAATTCAACCTCTAAAATATCACTGCATCTGATAAATCGCGGCACAAAAGATCAATGCATCTGATATTTCGGACACTAAAGATCAATGCATCTGTTAATTCAGGCGCTCAAGATCGAAATTTTATAAATCGAAAATAAGTACTAGATTTTAAAAAACTCATGAAAAACTTATGTGCATTTGATAAGTGAATCACTGCTTCATTGCAGTTATGCCCAGCTCACAACCCAAATCATGTTGTCGTGGATGGGAAGGGCACAATGCAATTGCTCTCCAAGGCTGAGACCCGTGTGCACGTTGGAGACATGACGCATTATTCAAAATACGTGAATTACATTCTATCCCCATACAACCCAGCAAAAAAATGTGCTACAAACCCCTCACCCAGCGCAGCACATTCAACGTGGGTTTTACCCTGCCCACTACAGGTTGTCGTGTCTGGGATCATTGGGGTTAAAGGAATAATATGTAATCGCTCAAAAAGAGTAGAGAGAAGGTATAACAATAAAAGTATATTGACCGGCGAGATAGCTCCCATTGCCATCTCTCGTTGTGGTGCCAAAACGATGCATTGCCATGTTGGTGATAGTCCGGACCATGGTTACGAATAGCTGGACCATGTGGTGCCAAGGAAGTGTCCCAAAATGGTGCGCTGCCACATAGGTATCCCAAAATCGTTCGTTGCCAGACAAGTATCCCAGAAGATGAGCGCTTTCTAGGAACTCAGTTCACGCTCTCTCCTCTGGAGGAGCAGTTCACGCAGACAAGCAACACACACACACACACACGCACACACACACACACACACACACACACACACACACACACACACACACACACACACACACACACACACACACACACACACACACACACGCACACACACACACACCGAAGCAAATACAATGCAATGAGAGTATTGGAGAGATTGTAAGTGCTTGTTACGGAACGAAACAAAAAAGAAGTACTAAGTTACGAAGGCTTGCTGCTAATAGCCTGAACATTGGCAATGCACTTTACAACTTGTGCACCGAGGTGCGTTTTATCACGTTCAACATCTGTTTTACGGGCCCAAGGGACACACCCAATGAACACAGGCAAAAGAAGCCACTGATTTAGGAATGATATTGAACGGTGTCTTACACTGATTCCAACATACCAACACGGCCGCACAAAACAGTGGTAAAGATGCATAATGAATAAAAGTTACAGACAAAACACACACACACGCACACAGGATGTAATGCACACAACTCACGTAACAAAATAGAAAAAATGCATGCAGTGAAGGGTCAAAACGTAACAAAACAGTGGTGAAGTTGCAGGATAAATAAAAGTTACAGACAACACACACACACACACACACACACACACACACACACACACACAGGATGTAATGCACACAACTCACGTAACATAACGGGAAAGAATGCATGCAGTGAAGGGTCACACTTTATAATGAAGTATTGATCATTACATGCGAAAAAGGCGCACACGTTCACGACATGCATGGGAGCTAACAACTGGCACGTGATTACCATCTCATCGTTGCTCATTTGGTGGTCTTCAAGATATTCCGTCGTCGTTGGCAAAGCACGTAAACTATTCAACTACTGCGCCACAAGGCCAAGGGCCATCCCTAACACAACACACGGAGAAAAGTCACAGCAAGCACGGTCAGTTGATAATGAAAGGTCCATTCCACACACACGACACAGTTGAGAATATACATTACAAGTAAGACTTGCGAAGCACACACACACACACACACACACACACACACACACACACACACACACACACACACACACACACACACACACACACACACACACGCACGCACGCGCGCGCGCGCTCGAATTTGCAGGGTTTCGGCATATATGGGCACGACTACGTAGACGTTAAAGGAGCACAGTGGCACTTGAAATAAAGCATATGGGACTCACCTCTATACCGTCCTTGACGCAGACTAAAAAATAGTAGTCGCTGCCTACACTTGCAGCGAAGCTGTCGAGAGTCTCCACAATCTCCATACCACTACCGACGTCTAAAAGTCCTTTGTGTTTGCATCGGCGTAGACAAGCCCTTGCTAAAACGAATGGTGTTGTCTGTTGCACAATGTTGTAGTACGCACCTTTACGAGTCGCAGAGCGTCCGACGATTAATGCGAGTTAGCGCAAGCGTCGACGAAGTCTTGTAGCATCGCCTTCGACGCCGCGTCGAGTAGATACGAGGCCATCCCAACGCAACTTGCAGAAGCCGCGCCCCACTAGAGACTTTCTGCGACGATATCGTCACGTCCAACTCCACAAGTTGATAATGATGCGAGGCGGACATCCTTCCACGGTTAGACATCGCGCATCGGAGTGAAAAATTCTACTGGTTTCTGTGGTTGCCGCGCGCTTTTCAAGTTGACTACAGACGTGTAGTCGCTTGGTAGACTGACGTTTCGTCCCCATATTGTCACTATTTTTAAATCCATACGCAACGTAATATATTCTCATGTATTTCGTGCTATTTCTGGATAGGCTACGAAGAAGAGGAATAACAATAAGCGTTTAATATACTGTGCTTTTCAACACTCTTCAAAAGTACATGTACGGATAGGTGATGGCATAGGTTCATCGCATCCGTCGATCAAAATCTTCGTAACCAATGATCCCTTTCTGGACCGTCATCGGCGCCGATCCACCTCGTCAACATGTTTTATCCAAGCATGGCAACGAGACCATGATCCCTTTTATGACGCATACGAGTTGCTGATTGGTCAATCCATGAACCCTTTCTCGGCTCGTGTTGGCCGTTAATATATCACGGAACCAACGGTGGCCATAGATGCATTTTTCTTAGTATAGTACTGATAATGCAGTTCTGTTTGAACACCTTCTCCTTATTTTCGTCATCTGGTTCTTCTTGTAAGCAACTATCTTATTTTCGTCATTGTCGATGACTTAAAAACATTTAGGGTTTGTGAATTGCAATTTTTCATTCATCTGCTAGATTTTCATATGGTCAGTGTCGGTATAAAGCGAATTGCAATTTGATTTAAGCTCGCGCGGTATAGAAGAATGAAACAATGGTAGAAACGATAAATAAATATTAATACATCTGATAAATCCCGGGATAAATATCGGTGCATCCGATAAATCGGTGCTATAGAGATTGGTGCATCTGATAAGTCAAGCCTATAAATATCGACGCATCTGATAAGTCAAGCCCATAAATATCAACGCATCTGATAAGTCAAGCCTATAAATATCGACGCATCTGATAAGTCAAGCCTATAAATATCGACGCATCTGATAAGTCAAGCCTATAAATATCGACGCATCTGATAAGTCAGGCCTTTAAATATTGATGCATTTGATAAGTCGAGCCTTAAAGATCGATGCATCCGATAAATGTAGTGCCTAAATATCGATAATTGATTAATTGCAAAAAACGCCGATGCATCGATTACTGATCATTAATCGATCTCTGATTCGGACCCTTACTCCCACTGGCCCTCGGAAGCCATCATGTCAACCTGCTACACCCCACCCACACTCAAGTGCTTAGTCAGAGCTCAACGCGATGCGGGCACCCTATTCCACAACATCCCTCCGCTCTCCCTCACCAACCCTATCGCCTCCACAATCCGCGCCCACTTCACCACTCAAGACAACGCCCTCCTCTCCTCACTCCGGGACAAAGCCACAAACATCACCGACCCTCACACATACAAACAAGCCTACTGCGATTTCTCTCCCCGCAAAACACACGCCTCTCTCCTCCCCCGCCTCACCCCCCTCTGGAAAAATAACATCACCACGTGCCCGCAAGTCCTCCTCAGAGCCACCTCATCTTCCTTCATCCTCAAATCCTGCAAATCCATCACCACACACACGGGGTCCACCACACCACTCTCGGTTCCCATCCCCCTACTCGCCGCCATCCTCACCGAACCCCTCAATACTATCCACAACCGCCTCCCCCTCACAAGCCTCACCTCCACACAAGCATCCCCCCCAACCACTATACACCCCTCATGGATTCCCCTTCTCTCCCCACACCTCCCTCGCTCGCCCCCCACCCTCTCATCCGGCATCTACACCCCCCGTACCACTCACCCCACCCCCACCGCACCCACCACACACTTAGACACAGAATACCTCACCCCCTCAGACCACCACTACCCCCCCTGCGACGTCACGCGCATCATTTCCAAACACAAGGACACAGAATACGGCCAAACGCAGTACATGGTTGGATGGGCCCCGGAACACCTCACGGAATGGGACATTCAGCTACAACTCGACGACGGCTTCCGCCTCATCTCCTCCTCCCCCACATCGGTATGCCTCCCCACCT
The DNA here is from genome assembly GCA_026401115.1 of Tetraselmis chui. NCBI lineage: Eukaryota > Viridiplantae > Chlorophyta > Chlorodendrophyceae > Chlorodendrales > Chlorodendraceae > Tetraselmis > Tetraselmis chui. Next base: position 11,769 of record JAPMLY010000004.1, read on the forward strand.
CCTCCCCCTCCGCCTGCTCCATCTGCCATGACCCACTGCACACAGAAACCACCTCCACATGCTGCACATGCTCGCACTTTGCCATACATTCCCAATGCCGCCCAGCTCAGGGACCCGCCTCATGGCAATGTGAGTGGTGTGCTCGCGGCCAGCTACACGACCTCACCCGCCTCCACGAGGTCCAGTGGGCCCCGTGCCTACAACTCCACGACACCATCAGTGAGACCCCCTCCGGCCCCACCGCCCTCACCGCATTTAACTCCGGCTACGTCCCCTCCACGACACCCATTCTGCCAGAACCCGGACCCCCCCCCTGGACACACCCCCTAATCACATTCAACCACGACCCCATCAACCCCGACCTCGACATGCTCCCTACCGGCAAATTCGCAATCCACCAACACCCATCTCTCCACGACACCACCATACTCTCCACTCCCGACGGTCGCGCGGTAACCACCCTCGCCGGCCCCCGCGTCCACCACCTCTTTCAACTCTTCCGCCCCGACCTCACGCAGCAAACGTTCGAAGAAGAGGTCTACCACCTCCTCACTCGCCTAGACTCTCGCTCAGAAATCCACTCACCCACACCCGCCACCACCACCCGTAATAGATGGGCCACTAGAGAAGACCTACTCACTGCTCTCCGCACACATTCCACATACAGACAGAACTCTACTCCGACCCCCTCAATAAATCTCTTCACTCCCACACCTACCACTCCCTCTACCCCGAAGATATAATCTTCTCATCCAGCGGCAGCAATGCCCCACACACATGGCAAGGCACCAACATAGCCAACCCCGAATACGACCACGAATGCATGCGCCGCGCCATGGAACACGCAATCACCAGCGCACACCTCACAGCCCCTCACACACCCAGCGCAACCATCCTCATCCTCCCCCGTTGGGAACACACACCCTACCGCCACTCCAAATACATCAACTCCCCATACACCCACCACCTTTACACCCTCCCCAATGACGCAAACACCTTCCTACCTCCAGACCAACACACTGGCAACCCCACCCCTACCCCATTCGGCACACGATGGATGGTCGACGTATACCTCGTCGCCAACCCCCTCGCACTCTCCACCCTCCCGTCACCCGCAGCCATGACCGCACTTCACAACACTCTAGAATATATCTACGACACTCACCTCCCCAACCCCGCCATCAGCCCCCCTCCTCCCCACACCTTCGACACCTACTCACCCCACTCAGCAGGTATATACCACCTCCCCCCAAATCCTACTCATCCCATCACAGACCCCCTCCCGGACCGCCTGCATCTAACGTACCCCCCCACAAGCGGTACTCTTGCTTGGAACTGGCAGGACTTCGTCTACACAGACGGCTCGAAAAAAGGCAGCTCTTCCCCCCTCGGAGCAGCAGCCACCCACCCCGCCTCGGACACCAAAGTCAAAATCCTGGTGACCTCTACCCCTCCCTCCCACACAATAAATCGCGCTGAATTAGCTGGCATAGATATTGGCCTCCAACTTGGCGGCACCCACCTCCTCACAGACAGTGCGTGCTCCCTCCGCCTCATATAAGGCTACTTAAACTGCCCTTCAGCTTACCGACACAACATCCACCGCGACACGCTCCACTCCATCACACACACCCTCAAAACCCGCTGCCTCGCAGGCATCCGCACACACCTCGGCAAAATCAAAGCACACAACCACTCACTGGGTAACGACCTCGCAGACACCCTAGCCAACCAAGTCGCAGATGGACACCCACCCGACACTACATACACCACAGGTTCAGAGGTCGCGATAGGCCACTGGACCTGGCCATACACCCTCATTCCACAAACCCTGGGGGACCCCATACCCTACAGATACACCAACCTCAAAGCCGACGCACACACATACAACACCAAACACACACACACACACCCCTCTCGCAAACTACCAAACACGGTGCCCTCCTCGCCCGCGCCGCGGGGGAAGGAGCCGATTTCTCTTTCCACAAAAAACACTCAACCCTCACGAACATCCAGTTCACACACAAACAAGAATTCATGTGGGGAGTCCACAACACCCGCCTACTCACCCATAACCCCACCCTACGCTGCCCTCTCTGTGGCCAATTCACTAGTAACGGCCACATGGCCGGTAACTGCCCCTCCATGTCTGGTCTAAGACAGGACCGACACAATAGCGCGCTGCAACTCCTCCTCTCCCTATTGGAACGCCACAACGGTGGCCGCTGGGAAACCATCACCGCGGACTTCGGTAACAAACCCATCAAATCATTTGCTTCCCCCTCTCTTGCCCACACTCCCCATGATTGCCACCCACCCCACCCCACCCACATGCCCTCCCGCCTTGTTGTTGCTGACGAAGGTCTCTCGCCCGACTCCCTAACCTCGTGTCCCGCCGTCCTACCCCCTGAGATTCTCCCCCCCGCGCTACGACCCCCCGCACACAAACCCGACTTCATCCGCATCCTCGAACCTCGATTTGTGGGCCACTCAAACGGTCGCCGACGTTACGCTTCCATAAAAAAGATTCAGATAGGGGAATGGAAGTACTGCACAGACAATAACCTCTCCCACACCGCTAACCTCATAAGTGCCAAATACACACCCCTTGCAAACGCCATCCGCAGCCAGTGGCGAGGCACATTGGTTGACATCCTTCCCATCGTCATGAGCCGCAGAGGTACACCGCACTCATCCACCATCGCAAGTCTCACCTCCCTACTCACCGCCCGCACCGACCCTCCTGATAAACTCGTCTCCAAAGCACGCCTCGACACGACTCGCATCCTTGCACAACTCCACACGCATACTGTCCAATGGCTGCATCACCTCCTCCTCATATACCGCACCAAATCCCGCACGACCTCCCGCCGCACCTCCGCACATTGCCCCTTCGCACGCCCCTAAATGCACGCAGCCCTCGCCTCCTCTTGCACACCTCCCCGGGGGGGAGTAAAACCGACGACAACCATTGGAGAGGTTGGATTTAGGTGGTTAACGGTCTAGCCCTGACTTGTAAGTTCCATGTATGGCATGGTTGGGAGGGCCTAGAGACAGCACCCGACGCATCCGGCTTTTGGTGAAAAACCGGCGCATACGGTACATGTTGTAAACAATTTCAATTTCAATAGAACGGGACACACGCGTTAAAGATTTCACTCGTCTCACCTTAAAACAGTTCTCAATTCAATTCACATGCCCCATGTATGGCCAATTCACTAGCAACGGCCACATGGCCGGTAACTGCCCAACCATGTCTGGCCTAAGACAGGACCGCCACAACATCGCGCGACAACTCCTACTCTCCCTCTTGGAACGCCACAACGGCGGACGATGGGAGACAATCACGGCAGACTTCGGTATTAAACCCATCATTCACTTCCCCCACACCCACCCACACCCCTCTTGACTGCCTCACCCCCCCCACATGCCCACCCGCCTTGTTGCTGCTGACGAGGGTCTCTCGCCCTAATCCCTAGCCTCGTACCCAGCCATCCTCCGCCCCGAGATTCTCCCCCCCGCGCTACGACCCCTCGCGCACAAACCCGACTTTATCCGCCTCCTCGAACCTCGATTCGTCGGTCACACAAACGGTCGCCGCCGATACTCATCCATGAAAAAGATTCAAATAGGAGAGTGGAAATACTGCACGGACCACAACCTCTCCCAAACAGCCCAACTTATACGGGCCAAATATACACCCCTCGCAATTGTCATCCGCAGCCAATGGCCAGGTACCGATGTAGACATCCTCCCCATAGTCATGAGCCGCACGGGTACACCGCACTCATCCAACATCGTAAGTCTCACCTCTCTACTCACACTCCGCACATACCGTCCTCACAAACTCATCTCCAAGGCACGACTCGACACGTTTCGCATCCTTGCACACCTCCACACGCACACTCTCCAATGGCTACACCATCTCCTACTTGTCTACCGCATCATATCCCACACGACCTCTCGCCGCGCCTCCACACAATGCACCTTCGCATGCCCCTAATTGCACGCAGCCATCACCCCGCATCGCACCCTCCCCGGGGGGGAGTAAAACCCCCGAACACTCTTGGAGAGGTTGGATTAAGGTGGTTAACGGTCTAGCCCTGACTTGTAAGTTCCATGTATGGCATAGTTGGGAGGGCCCACAGACAGCAACCGGCGCAACCTTCGATTTAAGCTGTGTTGGGGCTCACATATGCCAAAGATGTGGATTACTTACTTATTTGGAATTGGTGGGCCTTCGGCCACCCTACACGCAAGGTGAGAGGGAATCTGGTGGGTGGGTTTGCGTGAGCGATAGCTCTCGCAAAAGGCAGAAGGTGGACACACAATCGCTCTTGGTCCGTTATATAGTGTGCGCACATTTTACTGTCCGTGCGCGCGTGGGCGCTTGAACCGTTAGGGAGATGTAGCGTTGGAGGAAACGCTTGTAACGGAGGTAACGCCGGTAACTTCGTAATTTAGCCATGTAATTCAAACCTCTATATTACCAATATGACCATTTAAGTTGTGTTGGGGCTCACTTATGCCATCTGTCGCCGACTGGCGTGTAACGTTGGGTGGGGCGCCGCAAGGGGTCATCCAACCAAAGAGTTGCCAACTCCACATTGATTCTTGCGCTGCCGGAGGACGATCTTTCCATTATCGAGAATGTTAGCGAGGCTGACAAGACCTGCGGCCACACTGCATGGACTGCGTTAGTCAATCATTATGAGGACGATGGTATTTACTGGTGTACGGAACTATTGCAGGACTTGAAGACGTCGCAAGCGGACGGCGAGAGCGGCATTCAATACATGAACCGGTTAGTTTGACTGCAACGACAGCTTGCCCGAGTTGGGGACGTCGTCCACGACCGGCGTATCATCATGTACTTGGTGAAGGGCCTGCGTAGCGAATACCACTCCATCACCGACACGTGGGACGTACACAACCTCAGCATGGATACCGTCAAGCGTGATCTTCGTCATAAGGGCATGCGCATCGAGAGTCGTGCGCAATCACATACAACGGAGCCCCCAACGCCTACGGCTTTTGCAGCGTCTCATGATGACTCAACGACTGAACTTTTGAAGCGGCAATTCTCCGAGCTCCAAGACCAACTGAAATCTCTTCAAGGAGCTGCGACTACTCGTCGTACCTCATATGGCAGAGGCGGAGCGAGATTTTTTCGTGGTGTTTGCTATGGCTGTGGTAAGAAGGGCCGTCGCAGGTCCGAGTGCCCGGTCAACAACACCGGAGGTAACTCTGCGCAAGTGGACTCCCCGGTTGCTTTTCCGGCGGTCATGGACGTGGCGGCCACCCCTGCGAGGCCATTCTCCGAGGCTCGACACATGTTTAAGCGCGATGGGGAAACGCGGATGTGGTTGGCCGACAGCGGCGCCAGCCATCACATGACTAGTGTGCGCCGTGACTTCTGTGAGTATCGAGCGCTCACCGACCGGCTTTGGGTGAAGGGTATCAGCGCCCGCGCTGTTGGCCTGGGCTCGGTCCGCATCATTGTGAAGGCTGAAGATGGAGAGGAGATTCCTGCCACGCTAAAGAATGTGCTCCACGTTCCTGAGCTATCCCGTCGCGCGTCGTGGTCTTACCATCGGCTTTTCAGCCTCACCCAAGCTCAGCGACAAGGTCATTCTGTGGTGTAAGCTGATCCCGTGGACCACCTTCGTCTTCATGCCGGTCATGGTGGTGGCGTGGTGGTTCCGTTGGACCGCGCGCATTTGTTGGTGTGGTTGCCGGCGCGGGTTGCTTCGCCGAATCCTACCGCTTCGGTCGCCACTGCGCCATTGGAAAAACGGTTGTGGCATTCCCGACTCGGTCACCTTGGCGAGTCGCAATTGGACGGGCTCTTGGCCACTCAGGTGGAGGGTGTGTTGTTTTCTGCGTCGGAGAAGTCGGGCTTCTGTGAGACGTGTGCTGTGTGTAAGTCGCACGCCCGCCGTATATCTCGTGAGCCGGCTGACCGGAACGTTGGTGTCTTTGATGTCCTCGGCTTAGACTTCTGCGGTCCTATGAGTGTTCCATCCCTGGGAGGACGGCGGTACAGCTTGTGTGCGGTTGATTTCCGGAGCCGTTTCATGTTGCATGATGCGGTCCGCTCCAAGGATGAGGCTCCCGCCTCGTTCCGTCGCATGTTGACTACCATCCATTCTCTTGGGCACACGGTTCGTCGTCTTCGGGTGGACAATGACACGGTGTTCTTAGGTGCTGCCTTCCGAAACCTCTTGGATGAGTTCAACATCGCCGTGGAGATCACTGCCCCTTACGCGCATTGGCAACATGGCCGGATTGAGCGGCAGTGGGGGACATTGGTCCCGATGGCGCAGTCAATGATCCGGCAAGGCGCGCTGCCTAAGTCGTATTGGGCTCTAGCGATGGCCGTTGCGGTGCATGTCCGCAATCGTGTGCATAGTAGCGGAGCCGGCGGTGTACCTTTCACCTTGGCGACCGGTAGACGAGCTGATTTGAGCTCCATGCGGGTCTTCGGCTGTCCAGCCTATGTCCACGTTGACAAGTCTCAACGCCGCAAACTTGATGATCGCGCGTGGAAGGGTGTATTTATGGGCTATGCTTCCGAATCACCTGCGTGGTTGGTGTACAATCCTGCTACTCGTCGGGTGGTGAGCAGCCGTAACGTGGTGTTCGATGAGGCTGCAGTCCTCTCCATGGGAGAGAGCAATGCGGAGCGACGCACTGATGATGAAGAGGACAACATCCCGCGCACCATGTGTAGCGAAGAACGGGATACACTTTCGGGGGAGTCGCCGCTACGGGAGTCGCTGCAGCATTCCGGGTCGATGGAAGATGAACGGGACATGCATTCGGGGGAGACTCCACGTCCAAGGTATAATCTTCGATCCACTGCCGCACCACAGCGGGAGAAGGTGGAGAGCGGAGACATCGAGGTGCAATATTGTGCGACGGAGAACATGCTTGCTGATGTGCTAACCAAGCCATTCGTGAGTGCAAGGCACAGCAAGTTGTGCAATGCCGTCATGGGATTGCCTGCGTAGCAAGGGGGAGTGCTGCGCGACATACTTTGTGTGGTAATCAAGTTGCTACACAGCAATGTTGGTCAAGTAGCATCGTGATAGTACGGCTGTGACTCAGCACTATAAGATGATAAGCCAATCAGCAATAGAGAGGATTAGGTTGCTGATGGTGGCAAGTTGGTGAGCGTTAGATATCATCTAAAGGCTCAGAATATACGTTGGCGTGTGCTCACCACAAGGTGAGTGCGTGTCCAGTGATAGGCAAGTGCTAGGCACTTCCGGGGGTTGAGATGACATGCATTGTCACTCACCGAGTGTAAGCATTCCTTATCGCCCCCTCAACTTTGACAGGGTCGCTAGCATTTGAAACTTGCGTATCGCCGGGCGTGAAAAACGGCGGGGGCTTTCAAAGTACCCTCGCACGGGCTATTCTTTTGCCTACGGCAAATGGCACGGCAGCACCGTGGAGCATGTGCCGTGCTTCCCGCTTCCCACTTCACCTCACCGTCAACACAAGTTTCGGTCCGCTTAGCAACGATCTAAAGTATATTCTAACTTTAGAAACCCTACATGATAAGCATCCGTCCTACGCGAAAAGTAACACTCTTCCCATTAAGTCATATACAATGGAAATAGGGATTTTCGCGTAGGACGGATGTTTATCATGCAGGGTTTCTAAAATTCAACTATACTAGCTCGTTGCTAGGCGGGCCGAAAGCTATGTTGACGGTGAAGGAAAGAGGGAAGCGGGGCACAAATGGGGCCCGTCCCGGCTACTACCCGACGTATTAGGGTTTGCGGCCAAAGCCCGATTTTCGGGCATACCCTAATTGGGGCGCCCCGAAATTTGGATTTTACATACTTTGCTAGCTAGTGAATACTCCCGAAGTCGGCGGCACAACATGTGGTTCTTATGATCCCAGCATGTTGTCCGCAAACACGGGAGCACGTGCGTGGATGTGATGATAAGTGCCGTTAAAATGCTTGACGTGGGTAGGATTGGGGCCGGAAAACCACAACTTGTGAGGCTTCAAAACCCCTAAATTTGCCGTACGGTGTCCGATTGAAGAAAAGTAAGTTGCAAAAGGAAGACCTTCCCCCAAGTAAATACAAGTGTTCAGGTTAATCTACGTATACTGGGCGGTTTTCGCGTCAAATCCGCCGTCCGAAGTCATCCATGCCCTCGTATAGCCAACTTAAGTTTCTTAGGGCTTCAAAATCTGCCACAACATTCGCACGGGACTAGTTACCCCTCCACAGGTGGTACCCGCACACTCGCTTTGCCTATATGCTCAACAGTCAGCGCTCTATCATTATTCTATTCACGGCGTTGCCCATTTCACGATCCATGATGGCATGGTTCCGTGGCATTACTTGTTGTAGGCCAAGTAGAAGCCCGTGCTGGGTACTTTGAAAGCTCCCCGCCACTTTTCACGCCCCGCGATGCGCAAGCTTCAAAGGCCAACGATCCGCGCATGCTAAGGTGCTTACACTGCAAGTCTACCGCCCCTTAAGTCCAATAGGTTGACTTGCATCGGTGCTACATATTTGTGTTTCCGGGCACGACCGCGGAGCAAAGCACTTTGGATTCACGATAAGTTAGCGCACTATCCCTTTGGGGCCATCTCGATCCTTGCGTCGGTGGCATTTGAGAAATATCTTGAGGTTCGGGTAAGCTGCTCCATCGATGTGTGGGAGAGCGTGGTGGTCGACGAAGGCTTGGTCACTGCATCTTCGACTAAGTCGAATTAAGGTACGCCTCGCTGCATATGTGCTATTGACAAGCTTGATGATATGATGAGATAGTTGTTGGTTCGACATGATTATGGTGTTGGCATGGCAAGATGGTATTATGCTCTCTTCCAGTTTAATATATGTGATGTTGTTTCGCCACGCAAGGATCCCGTGCTAAGTGTTGGAGGTGGTGTCATCGTCCCGCACATGAATCGGAAGTGCACGCTCTATCTCATTGTAGGCGGCCTTACATTGCCGGACAGCTGCCGAGAGACAATGACACAAATCACGTTGGGTTCATGGTGTCCCGTTTCAAGATGAAGTTGCGTCGAAATTCTAGGAGCGCGTCAAATCCTTGAAGGCGTGGACCCAAGCTATCATGCCATACCATGTTGGTTTCTCGGGGAGTATCGGGGTCATGTTGACGTCAATAGTTTTCTTCGGAGTTTTGGCTGACATGGTGACACACTCTATGAGGATTAATAATATTATATCCTACTTATTCTCATGTGAAGGAGAAGAAGGGAAAGACATTATGTATTTCTTGCAGGTAAAGTTAGTGAGTATTAGTTTTTGCGTTATTGACAATTGGTGTTGTGAGATTAAAATTTTGGAAGGAGGAAAATTGTCGGTGCTGGCGGTGTTGTTCTTCGTCGGCTATCCAAAGTTTTCCGGAAAGTATCACTGCGAACTTGACGAATCTGCGCAGCAAGTGAATATAAGTTTGGTCTACAAAATTAATTGCCGTTTGCGCAAAATGCTGATATTGTGAAAAAAAAAAAGTGAAATAGTACCAAGGGACTTTTGCTACTTACTTTAGTGCTCGGTCGCGGAGCAGGTTATATGAAAGTTGGTCTTCAAGTATTTGTTACTCGTTGGTGTTTTTGGTGATTTTAAATGGTGATGCTATTTGTGGAATGTGGGGGTTCATCTCGGACCGTGACACGCCTACATACCATGATCGGACTCACCGGGTATCGAACCCGTGACCTTTTGCGTATTAGGTGTGCGCTTTACCGGCTCACCGAAAAATCATAATTGACATATGTGGCCACATACCATGTATGTACCAAACTACGACACTACCACGGCCCCCCTCGGACTCTCCCCGGACCGCAGCCCGGCTCCGAAACCTGTGTGGCGGTTAGCCTTCGAAAAGCTATATGCATACACAAATCTGTTCTGTTCTGCTATGTGGTTGCTTAATTGCTCGGTGTAAGTGCAAATGGGAAGAGTTGAGAAGATATCTCACTGCTGGTACTTAAGCATTATATTGTAATTGAACAAAGGGAATTGTTAAATGGTAATGTCTCCTCCCTATAATGCACCATGCTTATATAGTCTTTGCCTCGTTAGCTTGCACCGGCTCTTGAATCACATTATGCTTTGGAAACCTCCCTTGGCGCGTCGTCTAACTAGTTAGAATAATTGTGCATACATGTACGTACCGGGAGGTATTGGTCGTACAGTACGCATCAAAACCCTCGCTAAATTGCAGTAGCGACGTACCCACGTTGAACGTCCTTCCGATGGAAAAGCACGAATTGGAATTAGTAACGAGTACATGTACAATGTCATGCAATGTACTAGTACTCGATGTACTAGTTACATTAATTGTGCGTAAAAAAATTATGGGAATTGTTTACAAAATGTGCCGACAAACTGGACCGAATGTTATCTCTGGGCCTTTCTACTTTGCCATTTAGGACTTATTAGCAAGTTGGGCCCGGGTCTCTTCGACCAGGTACACCTATTGACACACCTAGCTTTACTGTGTGTTGATGTTCCCCGGGAGTTAAAAACTGTAAGCAACCGCAGCAATTGCTACAGCCTCTCCCGCCTAAGCAGTAACAGCGTAATAATTTTGTAATCAAGAAAAAAAGATCTAAAAATAAATCCACTTGTCGAAAAATGCAAAACGAAACTGCTGCTCGACCTTCACGATGCACGGCCCGCTCCCACCGAACCGGGGTGCCGATCGGCCTAGGCCGGTCGGCGTTCGGGAGGGTCGACGGGCCAGCATAATCTAGCTCCCGCGTGACTTCGGTCCTGCCGAAGGTAGGAGGGGAAAGGCTGGCAAAAAACCCCTCTTCGCGCGGTCGCTCGTCGATCCCACCGCCTCATCCCATAAACCCCGCCCCAAGGTCGTGCCGCGTCCACCGACGCGACTTGCCTCCTTGTCGAGGTCCCCCGTCACCTCGAGGACAGGTGGGGGGAACCTAGACACCCAGACATAGAAAAAATGGGCGCTCTTGCCTCCGCGCCTGAACTTTCCCATCTCATTTCCTCGGTTTTTTTTGCTGTCTGGTACCCGGGTACCTGTCAGATAGTCCGGCATGTGTCCGTACCCTCCCCCTCTGATCGCGCGTCCACCGAGCAGCCTTTGCTTGAGCGGGGGCCTCCGCGCTCACCCGGGCCCACTCTCAAGGGATCATATGATCATTTAGATCTGCCGGGGCAGTGGGTGTCGAAGAGGGGGGGGGCAGGTCACCGTAGTCGGATCCGGCGGGCCGCGGGCGCCCGGAAATTATGCAAAACCCTCCGTGCGGGGTTTTCCGGCGGCGCCGACCCAAGGGCCGTCGCCGCCAGATCGTGTCGCTTCTTCCGCCGCGATCGTCCTCCTTGCCGCCCAAGCTTATTCCTCCCCCCGGGAGATGTAGGTTGTCGACGAGGCGGCTCGCTAGTGAGCGCCTTGCCCATGTAGTGCTTCCCAACTAGCTCGACGCCGGGTACGGACATTAGTTTAGTATCCGAAAAAGCCCTCCGTACATGGCTTTGCGGCGGCGGCTGATCCTAAGGATCTCCGCCACCGCACTTAGCCGCTCCTCCGCCTGCGACCGGCCACCGGCCCGTGCCTTGTCTTGCCTCACCCCTCGGGAAGGTTCGACTGACACATGGCTGGTCGACGGCTAGCGAGCGCCCTTTCTTGGCGGTGCTTCCCGGTTGGCCACCACCAGCTCCAACACCCGCCTCCCACAGCCGATCCGGCCGTACCCTCCTCTCCATCAAACGCTGCCGTAGTACGGGCCCCACCCCTCAGAGTAGGATTGTATTAAGGAGTTTCTGTATGCGAAAAACATATCGAACGGGTCGAGCGGGAGATCTTGGTGCCGGTATCGCACAGAAATGATTTTTATCAAAAGCCCTCTATACATGGCTTTCCCGACAGATGATGATCCTGCGGATCGAGCTGTCGGCCCTCTTAGCCCCCTATCGTGCCAAGCTTGGCACGGCTACGGGGTTTCCAGCGCCCACCACGGGGAGGTGAGGGGATGCCGACGGGCATGCGAGCGCAACCCCTTCCGGGGCCGCCGCCGCTGCGCCGCCGGCGGGCGCCATTGTGCGTACATGTACGTACCGGGAGGTACTGGTCGTATAGTACGCATCAAAACCCTCGCAAAATTGCAGTACCGACGTACCCACGTGGTACGTCCTTTCGATGGAAAAGCACGAATTGGAATTAGTAACGAGTACATGTGCAATGTCTTGCAATGTACTAGTACTCGATGTGCTAGTTAGATTGATTGTGCGTACATGTACGTACCGGGAGGTACTGGTCGTACAGTACGCATCAAAACCCTCGCTAAATTGCAATACCGACGTACCCACGTTGTATGTCCTTCCGATGGAAAAGCACGAATTGGAATTAGTAACGAGTACATGTACAATGTCTTGCAATGTACTGTTGGAGGACTGTACTCGTCACATATTTGTGTGCGGATTGAAACAAGATAAGTGAGGTACTAGCGGTTCTGACTAAAAGGCTCGGTCGCAACAGGTGACAAAAAAATTGAGAATTATAGTCAATGGTGAGCCTATCCTTCTTATTCACCCTTGTGGTTGTCGATCAATACACTCTTTTGTGTAATTGTTTTGTAAGTCTGACTGAGCTATTAGTACACTCACGGTGCTCCACTACAAATTATTTGAGCTACTTCGTATGCGGGCCCATGCCCTATTGAATGTGCAAGGGTGAATGGGACTAATACGTGAAAATGAGAAAGGGAATGGTTACTCGACCTACGGTCAGGTGGGTATATATAGTTTGCCCCTATGCTAGACGGAGGAAGCGTCTCCACTGTGCTAATAAGTGGAGCTATGGGTAGTGCTGGTTTTGGTGTGTGTGTAGCGGCTGCCAGCTGACTGCCAGCCAGCGTTCATATCATAGGGCACACTACGGGACAACTAATACCCGTGTGATGTATAAACGAACCATTGTGATTGGACTACAATACAAATGTGTTAGTATGGGTGTCAGCACGCTACTACTGTGCGTACACATAACATGCTGACCTGGAAATGGGTGTCAGCACGCTACTCCATCCGATGTTGTCGACCAAGGAAGAGCGGCACAAACACTCTATTTCCTGCCAAATCTAGCTCGCAAATTGAAAATTCAAAGCATAACGAGCAAACTCATGCAGTGCTCAACAGAAGAGAGGGGCATCCATGGCGACGTTGCTGATCCACCTCTCCAGTGTATGCGAATAATCCATCACCAGGTGTATGAACCAGGAAAAACCAAGGGCATTCCGAAAAACGACCACATTTGCGACCGGCTGTAATGCGTCCGCCCTCGGCTACAGTGTTCCAATAATGCACATTCGCAATTCTCCGCGCGTGCGAAATGATATCTTGTTTACATGTGAGGTTTGATTCCGGTGGCTGCCCCTGCTGAGCCCGCCGCATGGGCTGCCATAAGTCTAAGCAAAGTATTCCCCGGGTCCCGGCCCATCCTTTTTCCTCATATACGCAAACCTGTCCGCGGTGCCCCATCCCCACGACGGGTTGCTCTTCTTGGTCGCAAGTATCTGCCTACCGTACGCATTAACCGGCCTCGCGGTCGCGGGCCCGGGTGAGTCCTTCCCCCCCGTGCTCGCCTCCGCCTCTTTGTTCATATACACCTTCTCGCGGTCGCTCCGGCTGGAGCTACCAAAGCCTATAATGGCCTTAGTTGGCTTGGTGGACGATACCTGCTTCCCGCACGACGGCATGTACTTGTACTCCCCCACACCAGGCAACCCCGCCGCCTCCTTCGTGTGTATGTTCTCAAACCGTTTCTCTGTGCCTTGCCCCCACATCGGGTTCGACGGCTTGTCGGAGGTGAGCATCTTGCCCATGGATCCGTGCTGCTTGTAGGCAGTGGGGCCCGGGGAGTCGTGGCCCAAGTAGCCCTTGTTGTACTCCTTTGCTATGTAAATCTTTTCCTGAATGTCTCGCGTGCAACTGCCAAAGTGGGTGCGGCCCAGGGTGGGCCTGGTGGATAAAGTCTGCTTACCACACGCAGGGACCTGGTTGTAGGAGCCTGGCCCCACTCCTTTGTTGTTATTTGCTGTCACCATGCCGCGTCGCTTCTCGTAGCCAAAACTGAAACAACAGTTAAATAGTCAACACCATTCCGCAAGACGCCCCTCAGCTCATGCGCCGTCTTTCTTTCCCTACCCTCATTGCATTCTCCACAAGAGGCAAGCAACAGCAAGAGAGATGCATGCAAAACGAGGCAGGCTCGATACCTGTAAATAGGATTGCTTGTCTTGTCCACCTGCTTCCCGCATGACCCCCTTAGATTGTATATGGGACCTTGCGACTGATTACCACCGGTGGACTTGCACATCGCTCTGTCCATCTCGGTCCCTCCCGCTATCTTCATCCCAGACGACAAAGCCCCAGCACCCCCCGCAAGCCCACCACAAGCATGCATCAGTGCCCATTATCTAAGCGCACACATTCTTTAAACCTCGAATGCCAGTCCCATCCAACAAACATTGTAAAAACATGAATTTATATATAGAGTGAAAGATTTATTTGTAACAAGTGAGCGAGCGGACCAGCGGATTTGACGTGCGGCTTGCCTACCTTGAGTGAGTCCTCCCGTATAGCGCTGCCAAAGCCATAGCTGGGGTTGGAGCTGTGCTGAGCGAGCGTCTGCTTTCCATTGCCGCTCCTAAGCGTTGGCGTCGACAGTTTCTCTTTCAACGTCGCCCCCGGCGCCGGCATCTTGAGGGCTGGACGGTACCTAACTTGGCCACGCTGCACAAACTACGATGCGAAAACCCTCGAATCTCCTTCTCACACCTGCCATGGCAACAAGCAACGTGACGGCGGTGAGACCTTTCACCGACCCCGACATGTTGACCGAGAGCGCATGTACATTGTAAGTTGCATGTAGCTGACGTCCGTATTTTCGCCAACCAGACCATGACACGCCAGCTTAGCTGCTAGCCCCATCGACCCTCTCTCATATCACGGGGGTAGCCAGCTCCAAAACAGCATGAGCACGACTTTGTCCTTCGACCCCTTCACCGTTACCTCCTGCCAACCGAGTCCCTCAGGTCGAGATCGAGTTGAGTTGGTGAAAAAAACTCCATTTTCGCAATTTCAAAGAAGCGCAACGCCGACCCGGGCACCGAGGTAGAGTTAACCTCCGACAGCTGCCCAGTGCGATACAAGGTCTAGCCGCGATCGAGATGGCTACATGGGGGTGCGGGAGGTAGCGAGGCTGTGTCTCGTTTTGTTGACAACTTGACATAGCTTATTCGACCAATAATAGTAGTCACAGAAATGTCCCCACCCCGCCTCTATCCCGTACGTTCGACATGACCCCCCCACCCGCCGAATAACAGCCTCAGTACACGCTCGCGCCCGTTTTCGTCACACTCCCGTGCAGAGGGTGTCAAAGACATGAAAGCTGAGGCGCATCCATGCAAGGTTATCGAGTGGAGATTATTTTGGGGGATCAGGGCAGGCCTTGTGTTGTCGCATGCTCAATACTGCGTAGCGATGTGAGGGTTTATTTATCTTCGGCGGTACCGAGGTGCAGGCCAGTTATGATTAATAGTTGGATACTGAGAGCAGAAATCGAGATAGCAAAGAAGGAGAAGGAAGTTGCAGGGGGGCGCTGCGACAGCGAAGCTCGTACCGGACTAGCAAACAGGGGCTGCTGAAGTTCTGTGGGAATTGCTGAACAGATGCCGAGGGTGTGTTGCGGCATGTCGCTTCGTCGCTGTCAACAGACAGCGCGACATGCGTCGGAAGCAGGTCGTCGTCAGTGATCGATGATCGGGACGAGTCCGATAAGTAAGTCGATATTATTATTCGATAATAAATTACAAAAGAATTTGTCAAAGTAGATTGCAACGAAGTATAATTACAAGTAGATTATTTTTTCTCAGAATGATGTAACACCGTTGCTAAGCAGCATAAATAATGAAAAAATTCTTACAAGAAAAAGCAGTGGAGGCCACCAAGCAGGAAAAAGAAAGAAAGGAGGAAAAAACCTAAGCCCGAGGTACAGGAAGGCATGCCACAGCACCAGCACTGCCCTCCTGAAAAGCGTCGCGGAGATAAGAACCCAGAGTGCCATGAAGAGCAGCAGAAAGACGTTGCATGAATTCTCGTCGCACATCCCCCCAAAAACGCCGAAACGGAAGAGAAGTAGATCGACGAACAAAATGTTGCATACGGACATAACTGTCAAAGCGCAAGGAACGAGAGTCAGCGGCCCCCATGCCAGGGAAGCGACGAACAGCCACCAAAATAGCCAAGCGATCGACCAACTCAGCCGTCATCGGCGCCAACCGGCCCCCATCCTCCATTGCGAAGGGGTAGTAGTCATGGACCGACTGAACCGAAGGCGTGCCAAGCAAAGCGGAAGTGCGGAGGTCCGCATCAAGTTTGCCTTGCTGAGCTCCCAATGCAAGGCTGCCAGGGAGTGGAAGGCGAGCACATATACGAGGAACGTTGGTGTTCGTGCGAGCACTTGTAACCGTCACATCAACAACAAGATGGCGGTGCGGAGCCATGAAGTCCAACCAAACCACATCCCCAGGACGATCACGTGAAGCTCCCGACCGAATACGGCGGACCTCCAGCAGCATAAATAATCATGGGCAATATATGCAGAATGTGTGCACTGTAGTTAAAGACGAACCTCGTCCATCAGATTCCACATGGACCATTTCGCAGTACTTTTTTCGGGATGGTTTATGCCCCTACTTATTGAAATTGAAATTGTTGACAACAGTACCGGATTATTAACTGCTGCTGTCTATGAGCGGTCCCTTATTAATCAGCCTCTTAGGATTAGGAATTAAGCTGTTAGCCCCTGATCCAACCTCTTCACAATATGCCGGGCCTTAAGTACTGGGAGTAAACTACCTTCAGATTCATACAGTTCACAGTTCTTGTATAAGGACCTTATCTTTTTGTGCGTATTACTACCTCTATGAAAAATAATGTGTCGCTAGTCTCCACGGTGCGCGGCTTGCTCCAAGCGTCGCCATGGCGCTAATCGGTCCGGGTCCGTCGGGACGCGCCTACCTTACCTATGCTCATGTGCGACTCCGGTCGTGCCGGAGCCGAGTGGGAAAGGCATACGGAAGAAAACCCTCGCAAAGGTCGTCGACGTTCCCGTCTCGATCCACGCACACACCCGTCCGAGATAACCTTTGCTCTTCCCGTCGCAGCTTTCCTCGTAGCTTAGGCTTCCCTTCCTCTCCAGGGGCTGGAAAGGAAAGAAATTCCATGCTTTAAAAAGACCGTGTTTGGCTAGCGCTCCTGCCGCCGCGCCAGATTTCTCATTTCCCCGGTCATTCTCCGTGTGTTTCCCGACACACGTATGATCGCGCGGAATCCGCCCGTAACACCCCCCCCCCCCGGTGGTTTACGATGTGAGAGGGTTGCCTTTAAGGCATTGTGCTGCTGCGATGATAACCCTTAGCACACTACTTGAGGCAGTCTATCGATGACTTGGTACTGATTGGGCAAGATGTTGGTCGAAGTCGCGGATCGAGGCGCCGCTCCTCAACAAGTGCCGGGTACGGAAGTATTTATTCAGAAAACCCTGCTTTCCAGTTTTTTTCGGCGGCAGTCGATCATGTGGACCTCCGCCACCAGAATGTGTCGCTCCCCCCGGCTGCGAGCCTGCGACCCTCCCGCGGCATGCGTAACGTCGCGCCCCGCCCCCAAGGGGGGGGGGGGGGGCACGAGTCCCACATGGCTAGTCAATAAGTAGCGAGCGCCTTGCCGTGGTGTTGCTTCCCGGCTCTCCACCGTCATCCCAAAAGCCCGCCGCCAGATCAAATCCACCCGTACCTTTTTCGCCGCCAATGAATAGCTCTTGAGATACAAATCCCGCTACCTAAGCATGTGAGAAAATAGCCGCGCCTCCCGTCGCAGCTCTCCTCATGGCATAGCCCCCCCTTCCCTTCGGGGCAGGGGGGAGAAAATCATAGCCACAAGTGATTGCCGTCTATCGCTCCCCCCATCAGGTTTTCCCGTTCCGGTCGGCTGCCATATGTTTCCGGCACCGGCTGATCCGTACAATACCGCCCGTACGACCTTGCCCTTGTGGTTTTTGCTACCATGGGGACGCATATAAGGGCGATGTGCTTTCGCGATAGCCCTAGTACTCCGCATGAGGCACTCATGTCGATGGTAGGTACCGACAAGAGGAGAGGTCGGGCGGGAAAGTCAGATCGGGGCTCCGACCTTCAAGGTGCCGGGTACGGACGTTTTAGCCAAAATCCTCCGTACGAAGTTTTCTTCTGCGGCGGCCGATCTAAAATCGGCACCGCGAGACCATACCGCTTCTCTCGCCGCGGCTGTCCCCAAAGGTGATGGTGTCGAGCTGTACCCCATGGATGGGTCTACTCGACCTCACGAGCGCCATGCAACGTCGAGCGCCCTTCCTTGGGGCTGCTTCCCGGCTGTCCGCCGCCATCTCAAACACCCGCGTCCCACCACTAATCCGTCCGTAGCCTCCTCGCAAAAAATATGTCGAAGTAACCCCTTACCTCCTCATCGGGAGGGTATCTGAGTGTGTTTAGTCGCAAAAAAGCATATCGGACCAGCCGAGCGGGAAATCTTGGCGTTGGTAGTGTACGTACATAAAAAAATTTCAAGCCATGTGTACCTAGGCTTCTCGACAACTGTTGATCGCGCGGTCCGCAGCTGCGGGATTCCCCCCGCCTAGCCCTCAGTAGCGCTAGGCATGAGACGGCTATAGGTTTACCAACGCCCACCACGAGGAGGCGGGGGTGAGTGCCGACGGGCATGCGAGCGCACCCCTCTCCGGGGCCGCCGCCACTGTGCCGCTGACGGGCGCCGGTGGGAATGTTGTGAATGTGGCGGAGCTAGAATGGAAGTTGACATGCTTATCAAGTCCCGAGCCTCAAAATTTCCTTACCCGGTCGAGCAATGCGAAGGATTTTTTCATCGTGGCATCTCGCGCACAAGTCGGGCTCGTGCCTAGCTTGATCGACTGGCGGTCTATTCCCCTTCTCAACCGGAGGATAACCGTATTGGTTCGGGTAGTGGTCATGGGGCTTTTGGGATGATTTACGCTTCCCACAAGTACACCTTTCGTGGTCCTTCGGATTGCTGCATGATGGCCGCGGACCGAGTGCTTCGTCTTACTCCGGCATGAATTACATTTCTTGAAGCTCTCCGTAAATGACAGCTTCCCGGCAGTTGTTGATCGCGCGGATCGTAGTTGTCGGATTATCCCGCCTAGCCCCCTACCGTGCGAGGCATAGCACGGCAATCGGGTTATCAACGCTCACCGTGTGGAGGCGAGGGTGTGTACCGACGGGCCTACGAGCGCCCTCGGGGCCGCCGCGGCTGCGCCGCCGATGGGCGCAGTTTCGGGGTAAACTATTATGGGTGAGATGGGGGCCCTTCTATCTATATTTTTCTGTATACATGTATGGAAACATATGAAATGCCGCTATTCACCACGATGTTCAGCTTGATCAAGCCGGTACGAGGGCGCTGATCAACCAAGCTAGTCAGCATGTGCTTGCCGAATCGGGCCTACTTGACCTCTGCTCGTGTGCGACTCCGGTCGTGCCGGAGATGGGGGGAGAGGCATGCGAAAAAACCCCTCGCGCAAGTCGTCGACGGTCCCTTCTCGATCCACGCGCACTCCCGTCCGAGATAGTCGTTGCTCCTCCCGTCGCAGCTCGCCACCTAGCTAAGTCTTCTTTCCTCCTTCGGGGGATGGGAAGAAGAAAAGACATAGACGGTGTCCGGCTAGCGCTCCTGCCTCCGTGCCATCGTTTTCTCATGTTCTCCATTCCTTCGCCGTTTGTTTTCTAGCACCTTCTGATCGCGTTGTGTCGGTCCGTACCCTCCTCCGGTGGTTTACGTTGTTAGGGGACCACATGTACGAGCACTTTGCCGTTGCGATTTCTCTAGGCACACTGCTTGAGGAGGCCTATCGATTATTGGGTACCGACTAGGCGAGGGGTTGGTCGAACACGCGGATCAAGTCGCCGCTCCGCAAAATATGTTGGGTACGGAAATATCTATTCAAAAATTCTCCGTAGTGGGTTCTTTCCGGCGGCGGACGATCCTAGCGGCCGGGGGGGGGGGGGGGGGGGGGGGGGGGGGATTTCATGCTAGCGGTTCATTGTATCCGCTCTGGGGCTTCGCGGGGTCGCCTAGGGGATGCTGTATGACTAGACTTTGCGGCTCCGCATAAGCGCTTTGATGTTGATGTCACAATCACAAGTTGGTGGACGACTCTAGTGTCCCGGCTTCGGGTGCTCCGCTCCCCCTTCCGGGCAGTTTGGTGGTTGGGCTCAACAAGCTAAACTTGATGATTATCTCCGCATTGCGTTTTTTCTCGACACACCGCCCGTTCTGTTTGTCCATAATTACTACCCCTTCTCGATGGAGGATGGAGGGCGGTTGGCTCCTGTAGCAATGGAGCTGGTTGACCGCTTGGCCATTTTGGTGGTTGTTTGCCGTTTCCTTGGCATGGGTGGAGCATCTTCCCGTACATTGCCTTCCGACAAAAAGCTCGCATGAAGGAGTTTATCCGCCGTTCGACGGTAAATTGTGCGCTTCCACCGGTTCCTTGGTGATGTGCGTCGAGAGTCCATGCAACATCTATAGATCTGTGGTTTTTCAGGGCCTTTTGGATTCTTCTCTTCGGGATGCTTTGCATGAGGGTAGTGCTGCTGGAGGTGCTTGCCTTCCTGCCCAGCGGGCATAGGCTTATCAGGTTATTTCTCTCTTTGCTTTCTTGGGTTTTGGTGGGTTTCCACTGCATTTCTGGTCGACCATCGCTAATTTAAGTGTTTGTAGTGTCAAATAGATAATCACGACGTTCCTTCGTCGTCAATACGGGTACTTGGTGTGAGAAGTGAAGTACGTACGCATACGAACCCAGAATTGCCATTCCCAATAAATTATATAAGTAAGTGTAGTATTTGTTAAATCGGTGTGCGACGTTAATTCATGCAACGTCTTTCTGCTGCTCTTCATGGCACTCTGGGTTCCTATCTCCGCGACGCTTTTCAGGAGGGCAGTGCTGGTGCTGTGGCATATGCCTTCCTGCTCCTCGGGCTTAGATTTTTTCCTCCTTTCTTCTTTTTTTGCTTGGTGGCCTCCAGTGCTTTTTCTTGTAAGAAATTTTTAATTTCAAATCGGTGTATCTTAGATCACAAATAAACAGACGACCTCTACCCGTACCGTACTAGTATTGTACTGCGCCCTCGTGGTTCCCCATGCGCAGCTGATGGACGACAGCGGTGCATCCTCCCACGAGGCCATCGCCAGGCGCAGCGAGCGGCAAGCACAAAGGCACGACATCCTGACAAAGAGGGTCTGCGTATACCTGCCGGGGGAGCTCAGGACCACTCAGACAGCAGCGCCGAGGTGCATATGTAGAGCAGAAGCAATTCCTGTCGTAGCAATATTATGATGCTTGCTTCCTTTCACAATAGGAGCACTTGCTAAATTCTAGAATTTTTGTGCGCGCTCGTGCGTCGTCATACACAGTTTATATATACACGACTGATGCAACGTCTAGCCTCTCGCACAGCGGGGTATTACACATACGGGTGCTCTTCGAATCTTTGCCGTGGACAGTTCACACCCCTCATATTCATCCTGCGCGCAGTCGTCGTCGGTGCAGAATCGCCCCGCGCGCGGCCACGTGCGTCGCCTAGTCGCCGTTCTGCATTATCGGCCGCGATCCTATGTATATGGTATATATCACTATAAAGTAGCGCCATATTATGTCTGAATCTTGCGGCTAGTGTAAGCAGTCCGTCGATAACTCGCTGGGGTCGGGTAGTGCTGTATAGAGTGTTCAGGTTATCGCCTGTTTTATGTATTTTATGTATATCGTAAGTCACATTATATACACATAAAACAGAGTAGCAGTAAAGGTATTGTCATCACTGCTACTGAAGAGGCTCTTATTGTCCGCACAAACAGCGCTATATTACTCGGCGTTGACGCGGCGACGACGAGTCTGCTCTTGATGATGGCTGACACTAGTACGGCATTAGTGGCCGGCGGGATGAGAAGACACGCCCGGCCGACGCCTGCTACTTCTGCCCCCGCCGTGTTTCTGTCCGGGGTCGCGCTACTCGTCTCGGCGTCACTGATTCTTTCGAGGCAAGATATGGTCGCCGACGCGCAGTGCTTGCCTCTGTCCGGTGCAGGTACGTCGTCGTAGTGGTACTAATTATGCATATGATACATGGCGGCAGCATGCCTGTTATTGGCTGTCGGATCCCTGATACATATATAAATGACCAATGTGTATTTGCTTGTTACAGGGATTTAGTCACTATAGTCTTACTCGTCTCTTTATTTCATCGACAAATGTTTTGAGGCTAAATATTCAATATGAGAAGCGATAGGTTGCAAATGATATATACGCTGATGTATATAGTATGAATATGAAACAAAAGACGAGACGCCGCCGCCGAGCAGTGAGCATGCAGCGACGCACGAATGATATATGCGGCTATGCTGATGTACTATACGTCTTAGCAACACATCTCGCTTCACGGTGCTTTGTTTGCGGTGCTGCTGCTGCCGGTGCTTGTGAACTAGCTGCTGGCTGTCTACCCCGTCTCTCTATCAGGAATGCAGCATACTCGCGCTTACTCCGTCGTATATAACATTGTTTATATTATGTTCATTCTTACGTCACATGTATGTACTTGCTGAGCTCTGCAGTAGAAAATAAATGCTATAGCTTATCAAGAATGCAATTACTTGCGGGCTTCCTTTTTTCAGTCGTTGATGTGCTCATTGGCATTGTGTTGTTGCATGTGCATTGGGAAGAAATACACGCATTGACTGAGTTCAGGGCAGTTTTGGCGCCGGACGTCGACCAAGTTGGCCCCTGGGCCCTGTCCGCGTGTCACACGAGCTGCTGCAACTGCGGCCACGCCATCACTTGCACATCTGACGGCCGCGTGGAACAACTGTAACCCCCGTCCCTCCCGTCTGCGCAGTCCCCCCCTTTCTGCGGCCCCCTGACGCATGCATGCCTGCCGATACGGTCCATCTCTCATCCCATGTTTCATATCTTGAAACAGTGCCAACTGCTTAAGAATTCTATTGATGCTCTGAATTTTCGACTACTGAATAAATGAGAATATTATTCTGTCGATAGCGACACTGCCTGCATTTCCCCCGTCGCTGCTGTCCAGTAGTCACACTGGATGCGCTACTAGTTTGCCATTCCGTAAACATTTTGGTTGTCGACGACCCATCCTTGAATATTGAAGTATGCGACGGAGGCAGCGAGGGTCGCGTTCGTTCACCGCACCGGATACCCACTCCCTATCTGGCTGTGCTGCAACAGGAACATAAGCGGACTGGGGCTCACAGGGCGCATTCCGCCCGCGTTGTCCGGACTCTTAGATCTCACCGTCCTGTAAGTTGGCCAGCGCCGACTCAAATATCCGGATATATCCATATATCCAGTTATCCCCGCGACTCTTTTTCCGCGGGTGCAAAGCGTCCGGTGGTATATGTTGCGGAGGGGCGGGTGTGTTCGGTTTTAGACTGCAGTGCACCGACTTTACATGCGACCCAAACATAGCTATCGATGGACTCCGTATTTTCCGCCTGTCTTCTGATGCTCATGTTTTCGCAACCCAACCACATTTATAGGTAACACTTGGGTCTCTACTTTTGGGCTATATCATTACCGATGATTCACTCTATTCAGAGTGACTTGTATGTATCAATCCGGGATGTGCTGGTACGGCACACCAATGGAGATTGACTGCCCCTGGGATGAAGTTTTTTCACGGCGATTCGTCTCTAACTATTGACGACCTTGCACCGCAGCGATGTGGCAGGGCAGATGCTGTCCGGATCGCTTCCCGCACAGCTGTCCCTCCTCTCCAATCTCAAGGAATTGTGAGGCCCCTGCGTTCCCCTTGCGTGCGACTTCGCACCAGCCAGCCGTGCGACGGGATATATATGCACTGCCTCATGCGGATTGCTCACAGTTCAGCCGTTGCACTGCACACGAATGGAACTTCCCATGACGCGCCTTCCCATAACTTGAACACACGCTGGTCGAAGTGAAACCAAATTAAAGATTCATTTGGTCCGTGAGCAGAGAATTGCAGGTCAATCACAATTGGGGTTTTTTCGTGCAGCCAATTTGGTGAATTTGGTAAATATTTTCATGTTTGAAAATATAACATTTGCAATTGAATGCCAGTCAATGCCATTTTCCGCAATCTCTCAACAAGAAACTCAGGAATTTGCATTTACGGGTTACTGTTTGATAGAACATCCATTGATTCAAAAAAGCATGTTGGACCTTCAGGAAAATTACTCTATGTAATGAGCTATGTAACGAGAAACTGCTATGACCTCCACGGCTATGTAATGAGAAGCTTCTGCACTTTGTGTTGAACAGGAGCCTGAGCGACAACCTGATTCGCGGGACTTTGCCACCCCAGTACTCCGTCTTGACAGGATTGCAAGTGTGGTGAGTCGCTATCCTCTTCGATACCCAGCGACTGCTACTCAATGCTGCGGTGCAACGACCGTCGGTGCATGAATGACGGAAAACGTGGAGCATGGGTAGACACAAGTTGCTTCGTGTGTGAAATGTCTGCGCGTCAGGAACATGAAACGCAACGGTTTCCATGGATCCTTTCCGGCGCAGTACTCCACTTTGGTTAACCTCACTGAATGGTGAGGACCCCTCTCCGCCTCGCGTTACGATAGATGCGCTCAATTTTGCTTGTCAATATGTAGAACTGTAAATGTGAAACACGGACACAACATTTGACAAATTGAATACACTAAGATTGCCCTTAGTTAGCGATATTCCATCCAAACTCGCTGGCCGCAGAGTGATGAGTAATCAGAGGTCGATTATATCATGGAAGGGGCGTATGGTGTGAACCAGACTTGTTGCTCTAACACGCCGTCCGTTGCTCCTGTTTTAAGCTTACTACGGACTCAGCACTCTTGTAGCACATTGCAGCTGGCATTTTTGTCCTAAACTTATCATCCTAATAATTTTGTCTCGACTTCAATGTTGTCCTTCACTTTGTCCTACTAATTTTAGGACGACATCGTCAAACTGGCTGGAGGGGACCATTCCGCCAGAGTATTCGACACTTTCGGCAATGACAATCTTGTAAGTACGCACGACTTATTGTTTGTCATTATAGGTCAGTGCAAGTTACTCAGCTGGCAGCATCTGTTCCCCCGCCACACTTGTGAATTCGACTGCGCGCGCGCACGCATGCGCGTGTGTGCGGGGGGGGGGGGGGTACGCACGCATGTGTGTGTGTGTGTGTGTGTGTGTGTGTGTGTGTGTGTGTGTGTGTGTATGTGTGTGTGTGTGTGTGTGCGTGTGTGTGGGTGTGTGTGTGTGTGTGTCGGTGTATGTGGGTGTGTGTAAGAGAGAGAGAGAGAGAGAGAGAGAGAGTGTGTGTATGCGTGAGAGGGCTCGTGTGCGCGCGTGTGTATATGTCAGAGCGTTTTGTGTGTGTCTGTGTGTCTGTGTGCGAGGGAGCGTACGCCTTTTGTGTGTGTGTGTGTGGGAGAGGCACTATGCTCGTATGTGTGTGAGTGTGAGTGAGTGTGTATGTATGTGTGTGAGCGTGTGTGTGTGTGCGCGTGTGTAAGTGTGCGTAGCTCTGCATGCGTGTAAGTTAGGATGTGCTTGCATGTGTGTGTGTGTGTGTGTGTGTATGTGTGAGTGTGTGTGTGTTTATGCGTCTAGTGTGTGTGGGGGGGGTGTTTGTTTGTGCGCGCGCGAGTTCGTGTGTAGTTTACGGCGATGTGTGGCGACTGAGCGGGACTGCATGCTGTGCTTTGGCCATGACAGTACGGCGCATGACAGCTGCATTCACGGCGGAATTCCATCGAGCTGGGAAACGTGCACCTTCCCGTTGATTGCAATATTCAACTTTTCAATGCGCACTTGAAATGTGCACGCTTTTCGCTTGTGTCCATCCAGACCACACACCGCATGGCCATCTATGCGTGTACCACTTCATTAGATGTTACACCTTTTGAGATTTTCCAACGCATGGAAATTAATGCTGTTGCTTCATTTTCAGCACCGCTGCAGGAGACGGAGATGGGTTTCAGTCACATCCCCCAAAATATGTCTGCGCGCCACCAAGGTAATCAGTCCCAGCAAGATTGCGAGTATTGCTTGAATGATTCGGATTGTGTAAGCATACGGATGTATGAGTTTAACCCTGCTTATTCTTCACCGACACCCCGCACGTGACAGCACATATTGAGTCAGCATCACCCCTGTCATGGTAGCTTATTAATGCTCCTTCCAACTATCCGTCTCGACACTCAGCGTTGCGCCGTCCTTCACGACAATGAAGATACAATACTTGCTTGATTAAAGAGGTTGCAAGACATATAGAAAAGATAGCAAGCAATCGTTAAGTAAGATTTTACGAAGTACCTGAAAGTAAATGACAATGATCGCAATTCGTGTGTGTTTTCGTGTGCTCCTGCTCCACATTCATCTATTCCCTACAATCGTCTCTTCTTGCAAATTGCGTGACTCTATTACATTAGAATTTTCGAACGCTCTGAATTCAGGACATTTAAATCTTGGAAACCTGAACCCGCCGGTGCTGTCTCGCTTGCCTTCCCCCTTGCAGGCCTCCTCCACCACCCAGGCCGCCACCCCCAGCGCTAAAGCCACCATCACCCTCCTCCCAACCGCCTTCACCCCCGCCGCATGCCTCGACCCCTCTGGCTCAAAGGTACGCGGCATTTCTGTGGACTGAAAGTTTGTGATCATATTTCTCTCTTAGAAGTGATATGTGTGCATGCGCTCGTCATATATATCTGACACATCTCACGGGCATCACCGGATGTGCACGGCGTTGACTTCCACAGCCCACTACCTCCCCCCGACGGCCCACCCCCACCAAATGCTTCGCCGCTCCCAAGGTTACCGCAACCTTCATAATAGCCACCGTTGTGCTGCTATTTTAAATTGTACTGCTCTTCAAGCCGAAGTGGTGTTGCGACAATGCACGAGCACGGCTTAAAGATGGCGTTGCGACGACGCTCAATTGCGACGGTTATTTTTCAGACGCAACTAACAAATGCAATTTGTCTTTTTGCTTGCTCGCACCGATGACACATGGCGGCCACCGTGATCTTTTACTCAAGCCCTCCTCCCCTGACTCCGCCGCCTTCTCCCCTGACTCCTCCTCCTCCTCCTCCGCCGCCGCCTCCTCCCCCGACTCCGCCGCCTACGCCGCCGACTCCGCCGCCTCCTCCACCGACTCCTCCCCCGACTCCGCCGCCTACGCCCGCTTCATTCCCTCCGCCTATCAGGTGAGCGACCATGGCGCGAGTGCCCGTATCTTGCTTGTTGCACATCACAAACAACAGTTTTGCTTGCTGCAACAAATATTCTCGGAACGTATGTAGGCTGAGTAAAAAAGCTCGACCGAAAATGTAAAGCTGTTGATGTGTTATTTCGCTTTAGTTCCGATCGCGGCGCGCTGTGTGAAAGCTAGCCATCCCATTGTTGACACGTAACACAACTTACCAATGTTTGTTGTTGCGCAGCCCGCCCCCGCTCAGCCCTTCACCTCCGCCTCCAAGCCCTCCCCCCCCTCCCCCAAGGTGAGCACACTGCACCTTCTCATTCACACTTCCATATTAGGCGCCGAGGCCTCGCTCGCTAACATGCATGCGTAATAGCATGTCTAAATACCAGATTATTGCGCTCCAAGTAAGACACAGTTTGGTCGAATTCGTGATATAAGTGCGCGGGACAGATATTTGGCGAGCCGTTCATAATATAATACGCTCCATCCACAGCAGTATAGCATTCATTGCTTTTTGGGATAGAGCGCCTAATATAGTCGCCCCTCTGCTCTGGCGCGATGTCGTTCATGTATCCCACAGCTCGCGCCTTCTCTCGCCCCCACCGCCAGCAAGGTAAGCAACTAACACCGCCCTTCCCCGAATAATAAGTTGAATGCCCGTTCTTGTATGATATCAGTATCGATGCGGTATATATCAGTGTTTGCCAGCCTACAATTACAATGTCTCGAGTGCTTTTACATACCGCAGACCATTATGCACTCAATTTTTTACTGGCCACAATGCGCTCTCTCCACTCTCATCTCCCTCATCTTCCCTGGCTTCACCTCCCCCGCCTCCTAGCTCCCCAGCCCTACCTCATTCACCAACACCGACCCGCCGTTCCTTCTACTGCCGAGGTCCGGCGCACCCGCACGCGACCCTTGGGCAGTCTGTTCTACAATGTGTCGTTATACAATATGATGCAAGTCGCTCGTGATATCTGTGTTGTCGACAACTAACACTTTGTGCGCACGCGTCGGTGGCTTGAACAGCCCGCCGCCACGTGCACCGCCACCCCCGAGCCCTTCACCACCACCTCCAAGGTATGAGGACCTCGGGCTTCCATTATTCTACTCGAACCAGAAGTTATTGCTGTCAACGAATAGTGTGGAAGCGGTGCTTAATCCTCGCCTCCAACTCAATCATGTCTATCATTGTTATCAAATAACCTTATTAAAAAAAAAAGACTGACGACAAAGAGAAGTGTGCACAAGCTGACGCATCGACACTCTCAGTACACCGCAACATTTTCTCTGACTCGTCGTTTCGGTTGCTTTGTCGCATCGCATGGGTGAAAACATTACAGAGCACCGCCACCGTCACCGCCGCAACCAAGGTAAGTCATGCCTCCCAATGAATTAACGAAACCCGTAAAGTGTTAAAGCGCATCGCACCAATCCCAGTGTTGCTACAGCTGATATGGCAAGTGCGTTTAAAGGTTATCATGTCGCTTGTCATGCCGCCGTCTAGTGTTGTACAAAAGTTTGCCGACTAACAGTCAGTTGTATAATTGCGCTGCTCATCGAATATATTCCGCTTCTTCACGGTGCATTTATTGACTACCGCCCTCTTTCCCCATTGCGCCTGCAACCCCTCAGCCCTCCTTCACCGCCGAGTCCACCACCACTGCAAAGGTTAGAGGGCCGCTAAGTGATTCACATCTGAAACGATTCGCGGCTGCGACTATGTTCGAATGTGCGATAACTTTCCCCCGAAGACGTCGAGCAACACCGCAACGCCGTCCAAGACTTATACGCAGCCCTTTTAAGCTTGTATCGCTGCTCGGCCGGCAAAACTGTCGCTAAACTCGCTCTTTGGATGCTTTATTTTGTTGTAACGCAGCCCTCCACCCCCGTCACCCCCGCCTCCCAGGTACGACCTCATTGAATGGGGATCAAGTGTGTTCCCATGTCAAAATGGCGATTTGACTGTCTATTCAACCATTAAAACCGCAATGAACGACCCCAATGTTTGTTGTTTTCCCACCCTCCCTTTGTAGCGCACCTCCGCCGCCGTCGCACCCACCCTCCGACCCTCCCCCATCACCGAGGTACGCCATTCGCTTTGAAATCCCTCCGACAGCGACCATTCTCCATGAGCGTAAATTCTTGTAGACTTCACTGAGTTGATGAATAACGTGTACTCTCTGGTTGCGCCGGCGATGCAACAGCCCACCTCCGCCGTCACCGCCGCCGCCAAGGTAAGAACGTCAACTCAAGACACACATCAGATTTTCGACAAACTACTCTAGCGTAACCTGTGGCCGAACCGAGTTGTTCTGAAAGTAAGGCTAGGGATCAAGTGAATTTTGTCGATGTTGATGGTATTGATATTTTGAAACGTCGATGTTGATGGTATTGATATCTTGAATTGTCGATGTTGATAGTGTTAATAGTTTGGGATGCTGGCATCGATGGCAATTTAAGCCGATATTATCGCCGATGTATCGATATTTGGGACGATTTATCGATACATCGGGCTTAGATAATCAATACTTCCAATTGTTTTGATAATTGATGGCATTGATAATAGCACTACTGCCATCGTGTCGATGTCGATGTCGCAACCTATCACATCGATGGCTGATCCCTAGCCTTATCTGAAAGCAGTATAATGTACGACTTTACCATTGCTTTGACCGGTAATAAGATGTAACTCTGCATGTCTGACCTATCCATGTGAATGTTGTGTAGCTCGCCCCCTCATCAGTCGCCTCAACAACCCTCGCTCCCTCCATCGCCTAGTCTTCCCCCGCCGCCGAGGTAAGCTGAAATCTGACGATTGCGGAGCGATTGTTTCCTCTGCATCGCGACGAGCTGGAATTAATGTGAACGATTAAGTCGACAATAATATTACCCCACCTAACGTATATGAAGCATGCCAATAATAGCGTTAGTCTCTGATACGTCGCGCATTGTCTGGCCGTCCTTTTCCTAGAGGGTGCAGCCTATCGTCTCACATAATCGGCGCATACTAATAAGTCATTGGACGTATAACGAAAAGAGTATCTTTCAACGCGTAACATTGTGTTTATTCCCAAATCATCCGCTTCGTCTATCGCGAGTCGTGTACTCCAGTGCTACTTGCACCGCACAGGTAGCCTAACTGCCGCGGCACAAGCTTATTATCGCTTGCTTGAACCACTTCGATTCCGTGTTCCATCACGCGATCGACGGTCATCTGTTTACACGCTTCTTGACCTTTCACACAACTCCCCACTTTCTTAGAAAAAGCTGTTTGCGTTGCTTGATTTGAATTTGTATTTCACGTTTCGTGTGCCGCTGCTCATAACGGTTGTGCTCGCGCGCTCTGAGACACAATACTATTGACATGTCTAATGTGCGATACTCGCGTCGTCACCGCAGTCCTCCGCCACCACCAAGCCCCCCGCCCCCAAGTCCTCCCCCACCTCGGTTTGTCCTTTGCCCCATTGCTGGATCGTCACGCCACTGTCACTTATTTGCCGGCTTTCATACTCAATTTCACAAGAATCAAAACTGCTGAAGGCTGTCCTTCTCCTCACATTGTGTTATATAATGCCATTGCAGTCCGCCACCCCCTTCGCCGCCACCCCCTTCTCCGCCGCCGCCGTCCCCTCCGCCACCGCTTCCATCGCCGCCACCCCCAGGTCCTCCGCCTCCAAGGTGAGCATCGCTCACCGCCATGCACTTCCACCCGTTTTTTGGCTATGAATAACATTAACTTCAGCTTTATTTTCATGCGATGTAAGCACTTTGCATTTTGACATTTTTTGTTTAAGCACTTTGTATTTTGATAAGATAAAAGGGGATAATACTATTTGAAAACACTATCGTTATTCGCACTACCATAACAGGTCCTTCCTCAAGCTACATCAACCATTGAACATGGCCTTTTGCAAAATAATCACTATTTGTAAGATAGAAGAAATACACACACACACACACACACACACACACACACACACACACACACACACACACACACACACACACACACACACACACACACATCTTAATATCCCCATATCATTGACTCCTAGCGCTCGCCGAAACGAAGGTCTATACTAGTCCGCTCATCAGAACTGAAGTTTGGTCAAAGCCCCCAAACAATACGCTTTCATCAAAATCTTCTGTAGCTGCCACCAGAGCTGCAGAATTGTGTGGCACAATATACTGAAGTGTGGCAATTTTGTATCACAACTAACGGCAAAATATATCGTCCCGTTATGCTGGCGATGTTTGAAATTGGCTGTATATGACTGGGGTCTGACAAAACGCTCCCAAATGTCATTGTGTGTGCTCCTTTCAGCCCTCCCCCTCCATCTCCACCGCCGCCATCGCCTCCACCGCCACGGTGAGACGCCACGACCTCGCCCATATTTTCCAATCCTTTCTCCGTTCCCTCCCAGTCAGAGTGCACCAATGCCCTTCACGATGTCCCCGATTGATTTGTCAAGCTCAATCTCCCCATGTCTCCTCCGTTGCTCCTCCCCCTCAATTCAAAATGTATTCTACACCTTGATTGATACGTGCACTTGGGTATGGCAAGGTTTACTTCTCCATATATGCTCCCATTCGTATATATTCACAAAATATTTTTGGTGTTAAAGTACAATCTCTGGCGGAATTGAATAATCCTAATGCTTATTGCTGCCTGAGTCCACCAACTTTTTATATTCTCCCAACATCCCGCCACCCCTGCCCCAAAGGCGGTTAGCCCAAGAAGGGACCCTAGTCTCTTCCGATGCGCACACGCACATATCGAATTGATAACCGGCAATTGGCCACCGCTATTACTGTATGCGACGAAAGTAAAGCGCACAATCACACAATGGAAATAAATGGTTTTATTTTCTTTTTGCATTGCAGGCCACCTCCACCAAGGCCCCCTCCCCCGCCCTCCTCGCCCCCATACAGCCCACCGTCAGCGCCTCCGCAGCCTCCGTACGCGCGGCCCACAGCCTCTCAGCATCGCACTGCCCGCAATCCGCATGCATCGCGTATCCAACACCGTAAAACTTGCCACCTAGCATGCCTACACCGCAAATATAGAGGATGATAACAATTTGTGTCACAAGCTATTTGTTGTGCTCCCGTTGCATTGCAGTCTGCCTCTGCCCGCACCACCATGCGCCGGCACGGGTGGGTATCGGCCACCCATCGACAGAGTTTATGCATATTCGCCAATTTATGCAATTATCGTAATTGCTATCATGCGGCAATGCGTATACCAAAATCAAATTAGTTCGTCACATCTGTATAACTTAATAACCTTGTTTTCCTCTTCGCTATTGTCACCGACACGCGGATTTTGGTTCTCAGGTAACACCCTCGGCGTCCCTGTCTGTCCTCCTCCACCGCAGTCCCCACCCCCATCACCGCCCGTCAGGTGCCCCACCCCCCCCTCCCCCCCCCCCCCCTTCCTCCTCCGCGCCCTTTGTCACATAACAATCGTCCATTCATTTTTTGCATATCCAAATTCGAGGCTTACACTCGCCAGTAAGTTCCCCTTGAACCGTCAAACACTAACATAAACTCTTGACGAAACCCATCACCCCAGCTGACACAATCATGTTTGCCTCGCTCTGATACCTCTCATGCATCCCGGACATGCGCTACACCACAAACTCAAGCCCGCCTTCCCGAAGGTACCCCACCGCTCCGTTTATGCAGTAGTAGTCCATATCTTCAACGCCTTCCTCGATTTACTCCACCCCCAGTTCGAATTGATGTCATGAAATATATCGCGGGTTTCATTCGAGCTGGACAGCATCGAATGTGCGACCTATGTATGTGTTTGTGTGGCTGACTTCATTGATGGCGCTCTTGGAAAATCCTCCTACCGAAGCCCCCCTCCTCTGCTGCCTCCTCCAAGGTGTGGCGCCGTCTCGTCTCAGTATCATGCCCTCCCACCTACGAAGCACATGCTTATTTTCGCAAACAATCAATCTTGATACTCTCTGATATGCGCTCTAAGGCAATAATGCATTTCAGTTCATTCATGACATTGCTGTCCATTTCTACAGAGCAATTCTAGACACACATTATATGCAATTCTCCCACTTCGATCAAACGTGCATTGAGCATGATATCGGAATGGTTGGCTTGACTGGTTCATTAATTTGCGCTTTACGGAATTGTCCCAGGAGCCCACTGCCCCCTCCACCTCCCACTCCTCCGTCGCCACTGCCGGCTCCCTCGTCGAGCCCGCCCCCACAACCGACTGAAACTCCAAACGCGCCGCAGAGTATCGTTCCTCCGCCATCACCGCCTGTTCAAAGGTGTGCCAGACCGCGGGCTAATCGAGCCAACTACCGTTTTTCCTGCCGATGCGCCGATTTGCATTACAATGTCGTCGAATATCATTCTCAATGATTAAATGACAATTGAAGCAATGGGGCCACGAAGAGGTTGCAGGGTTCGTCGGTTTCCACCTTGTCGATATTCATGTATGTATCGTTTCTGTGATATACGCGCAGCGTGCCTCCTGTCACTGAGCTTCCACAGAGCCCTACGCCTTCCGGGACGGCTGACCATGACGACCCCTCGAGCGTTGATATAGTCGCGAGATCTACTGTCCAGGCGGGTAGTAGCTTTTCGCTCTTTGCTGCCCTCGTTGGACCTGCGTGGGAACCCTCCGAGCCTGTCCGCTTTGTCTGGGAATGTCTCGTTCTCGAGGACGGCGGCAGCAATACGACCACCTTCCCTCCTAGCACAACCGACGACGGGACAACGCTCGACTCGGCATCATCGTGTGGGCTCCAATTTGAAGATGACGCCTTTTGCTTGATCACTTCGGGATCACTGCGCGCGGGGGCCTATGAATTCAAGGTACGTGAACTTTAATCTTGACTGATGAGCATGATAGCTGTACTACATAGTAGGAATGATGTGACGCCATTACGCACGACCAGTCAAATTATTTTGAATTACGGGCGTTGATGAGAATGGATGAGTACTGATTGCGATAAGGGGATGGATACCACGTGTGGGGGCGGCAGGTGATGGCGTCGCAAGGCGGGGTGATTTCGATGGGGAGCAGTGCGGCAGTGACCATCAAGAGTTCGCCTGCGAGTGGGTATATTCATGTCAGCTGCATCGGCACGGCGTGCGACTACCCGGACCGCCCCGTGAACCCTCTGTACCCGCTACACCTTAAGGTATCAAGCCAAAAACGATTTGGTCACTAAGTGATTCAGCTGTGACTGAATCTTCAAATGTCTTGCCATTGCATGGATGACTTCAGAACACGCAAGCAGATAATAAGTCGTTTCTTGTTTTCTCCTTTTTTCGTTGTTCTGATCATTGCTGTTTGCGTGAATCAACGTAGCTATTCGCACCAGAGGGCGTGGATATGGAAGAGGTGAACGTGGAATGGGAGTGGAATGCGTCAAATATAGACTTGAGTCAGGTCTCTTCTATCAGCGATGGGGGCTGGGGACTGACTCTGAAGCCGGAGGGACTTGAGCGAGCCTACTCCTCCGCTGCGCTCGTCGACACCGTCACGTTTGTCGCCGTACTTCGAGACGACCGATCGTCGGTGGTGGGCGTCATTCAGCGAAACATCACGGCGTCCCGACCACCCGTCTGCCATCGACATCCAGAGCAGGGGCAGCCTTGCCTGTCGGTGAGTACACAATCTTTACGGCTTAACTTTCAATGAATGCTAGTCGACCAAATAATTAGAGTGACGACTTCCTTTGAAATGTGAGCTTATCGTCGTTACACCCCAAATGTCGAATTGAATAATTAATTTGTCGTTGCAGGTGAACCCTTCGACTGGCTTCAGCGCTGGCGAAACCCAGTTCGCGGTAGACGGGAGTGGTTGGACGGGGCTGTCGGTGCGGTACCAGGTCGGATTCTGTGATGCGTTTGACTGCGCGGACGGCAGAGTGGTTTGGCTGAGTGAACTGTCCACAAGTCCCACTTTCAAACTGGATATGCTCCCCGCGGGCGACCCTACGTTCGGTAACCTTACAACCGTGCGGCTATGCGCCTTTGAGGTACTGGAAGGCGCAGACGTCATCACCGCGCAGGCGTGCGTGCAACAGAACGTGGTAGTACTACGGACGATGATGCCGCATTCGACCCACGACTCGCAATATCCGGACTCGGTCTTACTTAGCGCTCTAAAACATCCTACTGCTACCACGGATTTGGCTGCTATCATCGCAGCGGAACGAATCAGAGCAGGGAGCATGGGCAAAAACGGCCCATCGACGGCCGACGTGTTGGCGGTGGTGGCGCGACAGATGAGTGGTGCTGCGGTTTCAGGGTCCGTCCTGTCGAGATGCATGTACATCATACGACTGCTGGCCGAGAGCGGTCGTTCCATCTTAAGCTCGCCAACCGACGCTATCCCGGGCGACGCAGCCGTGGCGGCGTTGGCGAAAGGAACAGCTTTCTTACTGGACGCGTCATCGGGCGACCCGGAGCGAGCAGCAGCCCAAAGGGACAGCACAATGCATGCACTGGTGGCGGCACTTGACTCGTCTGATGCGTATTCATCAGCGGACGACAGGTTCAGGACTCGTTACGGCATGTTGGACGGTGTGAACAGTGTGTTACGACGTAGCATATTTATCGCTTTGGAGCTTACGGCGCCGTCATCGGAAGGGCCGACGATACAGTCGGGACCAGGGGTGGAGCTGCAGACGGTGTTATACAATGGCGACCCTCGAACCATCATGGGACAAACCTGGACCTTAGTCTCCCACGCCGGTCCAGAAAACTCTACTCCACAGCAGGACGACGACATGAGCGAGAATTCCGAAAGATATCGGAGGCTGTTGACGCTGGACACGCCAATCCTGGCAGACTATAGTCCAGTAACCTCTCGACGCGGCAAGGCGCAGGTGGAAGTCAGAGACTTTGTGGCGCCTGATTGTGGAAACTCCAGCGACGTTAAACTTTCGTGCGTCCCTCAAAACCTGGTCATCGGTTTGAATTACGTCGGTGACAGCTCATACTTGTTCATGGGGCTGGGCGAGGCGGAGTTTCGACGCGCGGCGGCCTCGGCTCTGGGGCTCGTAGTCGGGGAAGGGGACGCGGTCCACACGGCGAGCGGCGTGCTGAGCGTGGTCGGAGCCGTGGGCGTAGCAGTCTCGCCGGCTCTGGCGATCCAGCTCCCTTTGGACTTGCAGGTGGGGATGAGCGACCTCCGAAACGACAATAAGCTGTGCGCGCGTGTCGACTATAGTATCATGCGGCTCGTGGTTCTCGGAGCGCCACAAGTGACGACCACGGTGCGCAAGGTTTCGGGCGGATACTCCGTCGAGAGCCACTTCGGGCTGTGCTTGGGCGACGCATATGGCGACTACGTCATTCTACAGGTCAGTCGGTCCGTACTACCGAAAGCTCCAACCACGAACTTTGTGGAACCTCGACACGACAGAAAGCAAGTCGCTGGGATGCTACCAATGATGATGAAACAGCCGCTGGATACCGCAACATATTCCCTCAGCCACGGTTCGTCCTCGTTGATGGCCAGCACGGGCAGCGCGGCGGCGGTCTTGCTCGCTTTCCTTGTCCTCCTCGCTGGCGTCTTGGACCTTCGGCATCATCGTGCTCGCCATCATCGCAGCAGTACTGAGTCTCGTCGCGAACACGGCGAAGCCGTCGTTCATGCGTCCACTCGCTGGGCACTGCCTTCTCCCAGCCCTTCACATAGCAACACAGCGTGTGATGAAGGTAACGGGGGTATGTTAACCGCAGCAGTGCCGTCCCGAGGGAGGGTCACCCGCATGGGCGTGTTTAGCTCAAATCGGACACGCGCGTTTGGCACTATCAGCGCAGCCGATCGACTGTCCACCCAAATGCTGTACTCCATTGTGAGCAGGCAAGCTTCTTGTAGCAGCGAGCCGCCTGACTTACGAAGCGAAATCAGTAGTCCTTCGACAGGCAGCAGCGTGCTCAGCGAGCCTGCAAACTCACATTATCCCAGCCTAGTATCCACTGACGGGCCGTACCGCGCGATTCTTTCGCGAGACGGCGTGAGCGATCGGACATGTCTACCTTCAACCAGTCCGACTTTGGCGAGTAACTCCAGGATGACAAGCGGCAGTGACCACCAATTGCCCGCGCTTCACGTGGCTGTACTTTCCGCAAAGACGAATGTGATTAGGACGGTTGCTGCGAGGGAGTCCGTCGACATCAATTCAGTGGACGGAGACGGTCGAAGTGCGCTCCACGTCGCCGCCAAGATGGGATGCCTGGAAGCGGTGCGCCTTCTCCTCCAGCAACAGCAGGACGACGACGACACCACGCGACGGGTAGATCCCAATCTCGCAGACACACGCGGCCATGTGCCACTTCACATGGCTGCCGCGTACGGACACACCGCTGTGGCGGAGGCTCTTCTTGGACTGGACAGTGCAGGCGTGCTGTGCTGGGCTGTGGACCTGTGCGACGCAGAAACAGTGAACTACTGCGATGAAAGTGTGGAGGAGGTGGCAGCTGTCAGGACCAATTGCGCCTTTCCTTCCGACTCGGATGAAGACGAGCGCTTGTCGGAGAAAGGCTGGCCGGTCGCTGCCATCGAAACGGCGAGGTTGCCTCGAGCTTCACCGACAACATCATCGGTTCTTGTCAATACGGTGGACCGCTCCGGTTGTACCCCCCTGCACATGGCGGCCTATTTTGGCAACGATGGGGTGGTGTCGGTGCTACTGCGCGCCGGTGCGGAGAGCGCGATCGGAATGACCGATAACGAAGGCAACACGCCGTTGCACGCCGCCGCGATGCGCGGGCACAACGACTCGCTGCTGCTCATGCTACGTCACTGCGTACGTGGCCATCGAGTGGATTGCCTGCTGGTAAAAAATAAGTGGGGGCACGTTCCGATCGACATGGCGACGGTTTACGGACACGAGGAGACGGTGGAGGCGCTGCTGCTGTGGGGCGAGCAGCTGCATGTCAACGTGACGCGACCGCACGGCGACGGCTTGAGCCTAATGACGCTCGCCACTTTTTTCGGGAAGCGCAGCGTCAGTCGGGTGATCCGAGGCAACGAGTGGTGGATGTGGCAAGCGGCGCCGGAGGAGGTTGTGCTGGACGGTGACCGGTTGCTTCGGAGGGGCAAGACCACCGCGACGGGCTCGCTCCGCGCCATGCGCGATGGCGCTGCATCTTCTTGGGCCAGTCAGACCAGCGTTCGAATGATAAGCAGCGCCACGGAGGGGCTCAGCCGGATGTTGTCGAGTCTGAGTTTCTATCGGTGGCACCAGTTTGACGGTTCGGAACGATACCGCGTCGACGACGCCCACGAAGACAGTTGAAACTTCCTTTCAGATCGTTGCGAAAGGTGAAAATGGAACTTGGCCGATAGTGCCACAGACGAGAAAATTCTGTAAATAGGGTGCTACTTTGTCTTGTTTCATTCGAGTCAGTGGTTCACGGTCCCTCAAGAGTCGATATCCCTACCAACAGTGCCAAGGGCCTGAAATAGACACATATATTCAACAATATTAACATCCCCGAAACTGTGGACCCGATCTTAACCATAATAGTAAAAGATGATTAAGTACCCGAACCAAGTGTAGACATATGGAGATTATGCATTGATGTATATTTGAAGGGGGGGGGCGGAGGGATCATAACGCGCGCCGCCATTCTGCTCATAGAAGAACAGGCATACACTTTTTGTCAAGTTGATCCCTTCTTATGCATTCGTAGTTCATTGTTTCAATCGTAGAAGACTATAAAATACAAGGTGGCAATTAAGAAGACTGGAGAACGGATTAACGGCATGGATGCAGTTGAATAGATACTCCTTTACTATCACGGGTGGGTAAACAGGGCTGGCGCAATGTAACAACCAACATGAAGCAGCCATACGATAAAGATGTGGCGAGACCTAAGGATTATATGCACTCCATACATATCATATGTCTTTTATACACGCGCACGGACAGGCAAAAAAGGAGTAATGCGCGAGTTGACCAACTTGTCTATAGTGAGTCGGAAGAAGCTGCCTGTTACAACTGCAGGTGCGGGTTGTGCGAGGAACTGCTTAGAACGAAACAACAACAGGCGTTCGGCGTCTAGATTCCGAGACGTTGCATATGAAATAGGTATTTCGCCAATTTATAGAGTGGCTGGACGTGGCGCTTCAGAGGTTACAGACACATTGCACTAAATCATATGAGGATGTCACACAGTAGAGACAGGAGCTGAGGATATTTTGAGCACTCCATATGCTCAACAGCTATGTGTGGTCCCTAACATGGTGTCGCGGAAGCTATCGATTCTTTCACCCACTGACTAGATCATTCGAAACGCACGCACACACATACACACACACACACACACACACACACACACACACAGATTCAAGCTAATTCACGAAATAGTATCGTGTCATTAACGGAGAAAACATGCGTCTTCAATGAGTAGGACCCCAATGCATCCGTATGTTCGGCAGGGAGGAATGGGGTTACCTACAGGATTAGTTCTCATCGACTGCCTGCCAGCGAGCCTGTAACACCGGATAGTGGCTAATCTCCGTTGCTTGAAGTATCCACTGCCATCAGTCGTAGGCCTGCCTGCATTAAGTAACGCTGTGCCCCTAATTTCGACAAACACCGCAACGGGTCCTTCAATGACGCAGCCACGCCGCCCCTAATACATTCAAAATCCCAAACCCTAAAAGTGAGATCAAAGTGGGGCTCGTCTCTCAGCGAATGCCTATGATAAATAGTCTCGCAAGTGAAGATGCGGGGAATTACGTCAACAGGAGGTGGTGCCTGGTGCGCATCTTTAACTACGGCCGTGCGCCAAATTTCTGGATACATCGCAAAGGCTTTAGGGTCCATCGCCCCAAAATCCATACGCTAGTGCTGAAGCTCACTCACGTCCCTCGGTCTCCATGTACTTTTGACAGCCGCGTGTCAGAAGAGAAAAGCGGCTTTCGTTGCTCATGAGCAGGATGAAAAGCGTGAAGGGGGGAGCCAGCCCGTCGCATAGCCAGATTCGAGAAAGCACTGGAAGAGAGTGCGCTGCGATGAGTGCCGCGGGCGGCATAGACATCCTCCAAGCCCAACTCTCTAACTAATTCACTCACTCCGCAGATTCAGCTGCTGATACATCCAGCTGACAAAAGCAGACACAACGGTTCGCGAGAGTACGTAAACTCCTTTAATTTAACTGACCGTTGAACAAATGAGGAACTCGCGACAGTTTAGGCAAGCAAGGTGGGGGAGACCAAAGGAGTGGGCCTGAATGAGGCAAGGCTGAGGCAACCTGGAAATAAATAAAATTGAAATATATGGCCAATTTGTTGGCAAACTATGCTCTGGGCGAGCGACCAACACCATCGAATGACTCACAGCACTTTTCAACGTAATAACACGTCACATTCGCTCATCAATAAATAGCGGTTGTCTGTAGGCAGCACAAGGGCGGCGACACGGCTTATGCGCCGGGAGGCCGCGCCACGGTCACACTGTATCGCTGCCCCCCGAACTGCAAGTCAGTGACGACCCCACCATCCAATCTCCGCGCGTCGTCAACCCCCATCCAGCGCCGCCTCTCCTCCTCCGACCACCAACCCCCACACAACTCAGCGGGCGCTGCCGCCACGTCCTCCCCAACCCCCGCCTCCGATGTCGACCAGTTCAGGTTCGTAGCCAGGGGGTGCGCGGCGGCTGACACCTTGAATCCGGAACCCCCCGCGCGCTGGCAGCTCTCCCGCACGCAAGCTACGAGACGGTCCGCTGTCCAGGGCGAGATCAGGCCGGCCAGCTCAACTTTGTGCACAATCCCGCCGTCCGCCTCACTCGACTGCGCTCGATAGAGCTGTCGCAGAGGCGCGCCCGCGGCAGCAGAGCCCCCC
This sequence comes from Tetraselmis chui, assembly GCA_026401115.1. Lineage (NCBI taxonomy): Eukaryota > Viridiplantae > Chlorophyta > Chlorodendrophyceae > Chlorodendrales > Chlorodendraceae > Tetraselmis > Tetraselmis chui. Next base: position 52,952 of record JAPMLY010000004.1, read on the forward strand.
GGCCAGTCGGGGATGAAATACATCAGATAAATGGTGAAATGGAGATAAGGGAGGGAGGGAGGGAAGCGGAGCGGATGTGCGTGTTGTAGACAGGCTAGGGGGGAGTGGGAGCAGCTCACCCACGGCTGCACTCGGGCCAGCGTGGCGCCCTCGAATACGACGGGGGCTGTGATAGTTGGAACATCGCTCTGAGCACCGAGCAGGAAGGAGCGCTCATGCAGCAGAAAGTCGAATAGACCGGCTACCTGCAGAAGGGTAGGCCAGAAAATGAGAGGGTGGGTGGAGCCTAGATGTCGCACTCCGCATAAATGGCCTGCAAGTGCGCGTGTGACCGTGAAACATGAGTGTAGATTACAGAGGTGTGTGTGTGTGTGTGTGTGTGTGTGTGTGTGTGTGTGTGTATGTGAATGTGCGTGCATGATTGATTGTATGTGTATTGGAGGGGGGGGGGGGGGGGGTATACATGCTTGCTTCCGTGTCGAGGTGTGAATGTTTGTATGAGTGACTGTGCATTAGCTTGTCAGTGAAGCTGTGTGTCAGAGGTGGCACAACTAAGAAAGTGTGGGTATGTGAGTGTGTCCCCGAAGTCGAGCGCATCAGGCAGACAAGGGTGGAGCGAGGGGGGGGCAGTCCGCGCACGCGGGCGTGTGTATGTAGTGTCGTATGGGAGGGGAACACAAGCCACTCACCTCTGCCAAGCCATTGAAGAACAGAAGCGACGACGTCTTGTTATCGTATTGGTTGCTTCCCACCATCTGAGCAGCAGAGTGGGGCGGTCGGACGTGGGGACATGCGACAACTGCAGTGGGTGGGGAGCACAAAGGGGCAGGATGGGCAGCTACACGGCGGCGGCACCTCATCCCGTTTCGACCTCTCCAAGTCGTCGTCGGCGAGCCGGCCGGTGCTATCATCAGCGGCGCGCGAAGCGTCTATTCGAATGTTGACAATGGGCATGTGAAACGTGAGTTGGTACTTTGGGCCAGCCATCAGAAGCCGCATCCCCTGCATTAGCGCACCCGTATCAGTGAGGGCGGCACGGGTACGGAGCTCCAACCCAATCCCATCCCATCCCATCCTGTGTGTGTGTGTGTGTGTGTGTGTGTGTGTGTGTGTGTGTGTGTGTGTGTGTGTGTGTGTGTGTGTGTGTGTGTATGTCGAAGAGTGTGAGGGGGGGGCGTCTGTGATCAGATTCGAGCGCTTTGTGTGTGTGCGTATATGTAAGTGTAGCTTGTGCGCGAGTGCAAGACGAGCAGTGTGAGGGTGTTGGGAAGTCTGCTTCAAGTGACAAAACGCCTTGAGCATCAGCGGGGTGTGTACACGTTTTCTTGTTTGGATGTATGGACAAATGGAAGCGGATATTTATTGTCTAGAAACTGTTTTTACTTGGGGGGGGGGGGGGGGGGGGGGGCACCTGAGTGGATCGTGACATGAGCGCGTGCACCTGCCGCTGACCAGCCACTCCAGCGGCTCGAAATAGAACAAAGAAGGGCGTGCGTGCAACGGCGGGCGGCGCCAACAAAAACGAGCTGCAGGCGCCGCAGCGCACTTGTGTGAACGCGCTGTGCATTGCGTCTTGCCAACCTCTCTACACACACACACACACACACACACACACACACACACACACACACACACACGCACACACACACACACAAACAAACAAAAATGAGGGAGAAATGCGGACATGGACACCGGGTAAGTGCATTGGTGACAGAAGGTAGTGCACGATTGAGAGAGGGGGAGGGAGCTGACCGTGCGAGCTGCAACAACCGCTTTCCCCGCCTCCCCTGACCTTTCCAGTGTGCTCAACACCGACGCTTCCATTGGTGCAGAGGGGTACGTCCATGACAATAGCGCTTGTTGGTACCGTTCCTAGGCATCGGCAGCGGACCTCAGTGGATAGCTCTTAAGCAAGCGCCTATCAACGCACATGCAATGTGAAGTGACTGATGCAAGGAAATGGCAGTTGCATTATTAATGCTGATGTACTGTTCCTCTGATGGCAAGGAAGGCCCCGTGTATTTGTTGGGCTGGAGAAGAGGGGAGGGGGAGAAGTGGTGCTGGGGAGCTCACTTCTAGTGGCATCTGCCCGCTGGGGGTGGCACCATTGCAGCCACGCATGCCCGCCACCACTGCCGGTGTGGCGGCTGACATTCCCTCGCGCACCACCTCAAAGGGCGCCTCAGAGGTAAACCTGACCACACAATAAGAATGCGTCAGTAGAGAACGACTTCAGGACCAGCTTCTCTGCAGGTGTTACAGTTGCGAGTACCAAGTGAGAGGGAGACAAATGAGAGGCAGGGAAAGAGGACACCACCATCACTTCCTCTGCATCATTTGGAAATGAGCAAGAAAGGGACGACGACGGCGTGGCGTGGCCTCCACCTGAGGGAGGTCTTCACAGACCAGTCCATAGGCGGATCCCTGAGCCCATGGTGCTCCTGTGGGGCGCTTTGCCCGCCCCTTGGCTTGGGCCCCTGCCTGCCACCTCCGTTGCTGACTGGAAAGGCGGCCAACGACTGACTGAGCGCGCGCTGCAACATATCCGCGTGCCCGTCGCGGCTCCGGACTGCCTCCGGCCCGCGGGACACCAGCTCCGTGAACACGCTAGGGGCTGTCCGACACGTGGCCATGCCTTGCCCGCTTCCATCAGCCTGCCTGCTTAATGGCAACGAAACAGGCGCTTCCGTCGGCCGTCGTCGTCATTTTTACATTGTGACAGCCTCGGAGCGAGTTGGGGCCGCTACGAGCGCCCGCGCGCAACGTACCTGGCCGCCGGAAACGATCCAATGCTGTTGGTCCTCCCAAGCAACTCGTTGCTCAGGTGCCGGTTGGAGAGCCGACTGTCGCCACCACTTCCCCCGTTGTCCATGGCCTCACGCCCCGTGGGAGCGCGTCGAACCCCGTCGGTGGCTACAGTGAATCGAAGGCGAGTGGTGCTGAGCAGCTGGCTACCGCCTTACCTTTCCCTTCCCTCGCTACAGTTTGCCTAGTACTCTGAACTTCACCCGCACACACGAGAAACCCTGCGCAGCGCTGGCGAGTGCTGCTTCTTGACCGAGTATGGAGCAAGTGGCAGCGCGCGTTTGTCTGATCTGCGTCGCGGCTGCCGGTCGTCAGTGCGGACTTCGGTCGTATGCTGGCTACCACAATAAGCACCGTTTCATCGCCACCCAAGCAAAACATGAGTATGGTGCATTGTACGGGTACAGGTACAGGTATTAAATACAGATGACCTTCACCGAATGTAGAACGAAAACAAAAAAATCTTACAAGAAAAAGCAGTGGAGGCCACCAAGCAAAAATAAGAAAAGAGGAAAAAACCTAAGCCCGAGGAACAGGAAGGCATGCCGCAGCATCAGCACTGCCCTCCGTCGCGTCGCGGAGATAGGAACCCAGATTGCCATGAAGAGCAGCAGAAAGACGTTGCATGAATTCATAAGTAGATCGACGAACAAAATGTTGCATACGGACATAACTGTCATAGCGCAAGGAACGAGAGTCAGCGGCACCCATGCCAGGGAAGAAACGAACAGCCACCAAAATAGCCAAGCGAAAATGTAGAACGAAGACATCATTTTTTTTATATTTTTGCGCCCCCGGGATATGGGAGCTGCAGGTAAATCCGCACCGGAACCCTCTACAGGCGGCGTTTAGCAAGCACAACTGAGAGTAGAAGTTCAAAACAAACCTCAAACTCATCACCGATCATGCTCCCAGCTAGGCGACGCTCGTGTGAGTGAAAAACGTACTACTGCACGAGAACCGTACCATGTTGTGCTAACCCCCCATGGAGGCCATTGTTGGAGTTTCGCCAACTAAAAAACTTCCAATAACATGCAAACAAAAATGAATGCATTCCCGGCACTGACCAAGAAAGGTTTGCCCTACCCGTCCGGGCGTCGGCCCACTCGAGTAATGTGAGAAGGAGCAAGGCCCATCTCACGGAGCAAAACATTACTTGCCGAATGCCGTACATGTACGGCCAAAGACATTCTTGCTTCGCCGCCCCGCACTTCAAGAACTAATAACAAATACCAAGTAGTGTAACCCACCTAGCGTCAAGAAATAATGGTCGAAATATCGCATGGCTAAGACCGCGGAGGCGCGGGGTAATAAGGCATGCAATAGCATAAGCCCTACCGGGAGCATGATCGATGATGTGTTTGGTGTTTACTTTGAACTTCTACTCCCAGTCGTGCTTGCAAAACCCCGCATGTGGAGGGTGCCGGTGCGGGTTTTCCCGCCAGTCCCATGTCCCGGGGGCGCAAAAAGAAAAAGAAGCATAAGCATTGCCCTCTTGCACAACATACCACAGATACGAACCCAATGTGCCATGAAACCCCACAAAAAAGCCGTTGCGTGAAGTCCCGACGCACATCACCCGAAAACCCCAGGAAAGGAAACATAAGTAGACCGACAAGCAAGCTCCTTCATGCGAACGTATGTGCTAGAACGCATCGAGCGAGAGCTCTCATCGCCCATGCCGGGAACCCATGAATATCCTCCATACTTACCAAACAGTCAACCATCGCGACCAACAAAGGCGCCAACCGGCCCCATCCACACCCCGTATTGTATGAACCAATCGAGCATAATTAGGTCAGAATTACTCAATCGTTAATGGTAGCGATACTATACCTACAATCAAGGACAGAAGTTCGACAACATAATTTGAGAACACTCGAGTTTAGGGCACGTTGAGACCCCTAAACGTCACCAAATCTCGTTGAGTTGTTCGACTTAAAGTCACAATTCGTATGTGCTCCACGAATTTGGCTGTGGGTCGAAGCAGTTTTTCTTATAATTTTGAAAAGACGCGCCACGGAACATCACGCAACCGTGATTTGTTGTCTTAGGGTTTAGTCAAATACGCGCATTTGACCAAGCCCTATAACTTTGGTTTTAAAATGTACGTGGAGCCTTGTCACTTGTTGCCGACAACGCGCACTCGGTCGCTGGGCACGACGCCCCACGCAATGCGCGCCCAACGTCTGAGTATGTGGAAGCCGTGGTTGTCGGGGTTTTTAGGGTTGAAATGTCGATAAGCGGGCACGTGACGCGGGGCCCCGCCACATGCACATCGCGACGCACGAACTCCATGCCGAATTATTTTGGCTCACACCCCACATTGCGGGCATCGAATCACCGTGAGGCCAATTGACATGGCGGCCTTTGCACTCCGTGGGGCGAGTTCTAGTCAACCGCAAGAACCAAATACGTGGGCGACGTGCGCTGAAGGAAGAGGGATGGGGCTGAAGGCACTGCCATTTGTGTCTTCGTCACACGCCGACCGAGTGTACCAAAGACGGCAACTCGGCAAGGGCAGCGTCGTGCACTGTCAAGGATGCTCGTGTCTGGCGAGGCGTGTAAGAGGCATGCGCCGTGGGTGGTGTGAGGAGGTGTGGAGGCTGATGCGCGGTAGCAACATGCGGGGGTGTGGAGGCGGTGGCATGGAACACAACTTTTAGAGAATAAAACGAAAAATAAATCATAAACTTGCACTGGAAAGTTGACTTTAAATAAAAGAACCGGCAATTCACTCACTTCCCGTTTTGGTGACCAACGAAAATGCTATACTTCTTTCAGTAAATGAGACCCAGATTTCCAAACACCGCAAACGAAGTTAGCACGTTAAGGCCCCCCAACGGGCCGACAAAGTTGGAATTCACGACATGCCTGCCCAAAGCCTCACGCGGCCCCCACAATGAAGCCGTATCCCCGTTGATGCGTGCATGTGGTTTTGGCTTCAGGCGCCGCCCGAAAACGCAGAGAGGCAATCCCGTTTCTCACTTGCGCAATTACGGCGACGAGTGCTCCAAAGGCAAATGCGCAACCGGCGCCCCCATTATGCAGCCGTTGTGCGCAACTCGCATGCGCATGTCACGCCATACCCGGTGCATAGACGGCGCAGCTCACAATCACGCGCCTTTGAATTCCAGGGATGCGCCCGGCTGTCGGGGACGTGTCAATGTGCGGGCGTCACCAAGTGCGGCAAACAAAAAGTCAGCTCGGCTGCCGGGGCCGCCTGGGCGTCTGGCTTGAAGGTTTACGCGACTCGAAACTCACGCTCCATGGAGGACTATACGGGCGGGCGCAAGGTGCGTACGGTAACTTGCGGTTCAGCGGGTACCGGAAGCACCTAGGAACTGACCATGACAAGATCGGGAGAAGCGACAAAAGGATTCTAGTTGTTGCTAGAAGGGAAGCCTATGCTAGGCAAACGGTTACGAGGGTAAGAGCAACAGTTATCTCGGACGCGGATGTGCGTGGATCAAGACGGGGCCGTCGACGACACGAGCGATAGGGTTTCTCACATGCCTTCCTTCCCCCCTAGCTCCGGCATGATCGGAGTCTCACATGAGCAAAGGTCATACGGGCCCGCCTCGACGAGCACAAGCTGACTAGCTTTGCTTATTAGCTCCCTCGACCGGCGGGAGGGGGCCGCGCATCGAGGAGGAAGCGACATATTTACTTCTCATACATACACTTTTTGCGATAGGTATTGCAATGTATGATAGATATTTCATTGCTAGTGTCAATGGAGAGGGGCGGGTAAGGAGACCCCGGCGTAAAACCCTATTCCTATGACCAAGATGGCAGCATTGGGTACGTTTTGAGACAACAGCCGATTTTTCGATGCTTGTTGTAATTCCTTTCATTCATAATTAGTGGAAGGAACTATTACATGTGGACTATGTGGTGGCTAGGAGTATACGGGCCGATTAGCGGCGAGACGGAGGTGTTGGGGTTCGCGGCGGCATGTCTAAAAGCAACGTCGGGGAAGGGCGCTCCCTGGACGTCGACCGGCGTTGCCGAGTGGAGCCGACCAAAGGGGTAAAGGACTCTGTGAGCAACACATGAGGACAGCCGCGGGCGGAGAAGCGACTCGGTCTAGCGGGGACGATTTTGGAATCAGCCGCCGCCGACAAACCATGTACGGCGGATTTTGGAGATAAGTCCGCACCCCGCGTCCCGCCGGATAGCCAACCTGCCCCTAACCCAATCCTTCCCTATAATACCTACCTGCGAGTAAGGAGAATGCCCTACTTGTGGAGCCGTTAAAGGATGCATACGTTGCACGGATTGCCCCGGGTGCACGCATCTTAGAGGACCTAAGAGGGACCCGGATTAATGCACGTGCGAGAGGCGGGGGTTGTGGGAGGGGGTGAGGACACTAGCTAAGAGAAGAAGGTACCCGAATTTCCTTCTTTACAACCGGTATCATAGACCGGGGAAATTACTAGCAAAGTACATATTTTCCGCGAGAAACTAGCTTTCCCGCGGACTTTATGCACGTACAAGCCCTATGCGAGCTGTCACCGCCGCCCCCACGGGGGCGACGACACTCCCCACCATCACGCACTCACGCTCCACCACGACCGTGGGCGACCCCTACTTCGGCTGCCACCATGCGCCAAACGCTTCCTTTCCTCCTCCTCTCGCTGGCCGAGCTTTCGCGGCCCTCGCTTGCCCAATATCGCCTCGATCCGACGAAAATCGCAACTCCCCGGCCCTTTCCCGGTCAGTAGTTCACCCCTTCAGGGCATACTAACACAAAAACACCAAATTGCCAGCTCGTTGTTCCAACAACCCTCTACTAGCGCCCATATCTGCCTAACCCCAATAGGCACTACTTGTCAGATTTAAAACCCCAACGGAGCACCAACTGAACAGCGCGCGCTCCCCTAGTAGAATTTACGACCTCACTTGCACCCGATTGCGCCTACTCTCAACATAGATCCCACCACCGCCACCGAAGAACACCCCACCCCAATGGACAGCACCGACGCGTCCCCACAAGACATCGAAGACAACCAGCCAGCGGAGGCAGCCCCGGAGGAACTCCAACCCACCCCCCACCGACAGCACATACCTAGCCAGCGACCCAACCCCCCGCTACCTCGGCCTCCAAAACACGAGTCCCGATCACCATTTCACAAGTTCACCCGACCATCAACACATACGCCGACTTCTCCAACATAGCGCACCATTTCAACAACCCGGTCGCCCCCGGCCCCTCGCCCACCCATCACGCTTGGTTGTCACTGGCGAAGTCTCTCGGACTTTAACGTCCGACCCGGTTGTCCTCAAAATGAGCAAGCTAACCCGGCCCGTGATCGCGCCCACCAAGGCGGTTGACACCCCCACTACCACCAAAATCATAGAGGAGGCTAACCAACGTTGGGGAGTCGAGCTACTACTAGGCAATGTCCGAATCTGTTCCCGACCCAGCCCCCTCGCCCCCAAGACCCCCGACGGACGTCAAAACTCCACACCCCCCCCCCCCCCCCCCCGACTACCGGTACGGTGCTCATCCGCCTAAACCGCCGACAGACAGCCAACGAACTTCTCCACCGCCAAAACCTCTCCCACGACCACAACATGGCCCTAACCGACCACGAAGACAGCTCTTGTGAAACCTCTATCCATGGCCCCCCGACCTAAACGAAGCCGGAAAAGGGAGCCACCACATATGGATATCGAGCCTTGAACTTCAAGGCCCCAATAATTACCACAGCAAGGATCTCCTACTCTCCACTTTGACCCACCTCTGGGACGACAACCAAGCCCAACTACTAGAAGTCGAGAAAACCCTCAACGCCGCGACAGACAAAGCTCGAAAGGAGTACGACGCCACAGACAAACCCCCGTTCCACAGCCCAGTGGTCTATCCTCCCCGCGGAACTATCATGCTGGCCTTCGAACCGCGCGACGTTTGCAAGCCTCACCGACCTAGCCCGGTCGCCCGACTCGAAATCGTTTCAGCGCAGTACGCCCTTTGCCTTATTGATGCCCTAGAAGACACTCTTCTATCCTTCCCCATGGGGGACAGAGTCGCCCACTTCATTGTGAGCGGTAAGGCACCCTGCGCAGTACGCTGCCCAACTACACCCCCACGATTGATCGGCAACTTTACATATGAGGGCTCGACGGCCGTATGGTCGAGCTCTGCAACTTTGCGGACTTTATCCTACCCTCAGCCGATAAAATGGCCACCGCGGTCACCGATTCGCTCCACTACCACCTCAACACAGCGAAAGGCCAGTCCGGTCTATATTATCTACACTCGGCGCCCGCCGGCGGCGCAGCGGCGGCGGCCCCGGAGAGGGGTGCGCTCGCAGGCCCGTCGGCACCTACCTCTACCTCCACGCGGTGGGCGCTAGTAACCCCATAACCGTGCCAGGCATGGCACGGTAGGGGGCTGAACGAGGTACCGTACGGGAAGCCATGTACGGAGGGTTTTGGAAAAACATAATATCCGTACACCGGCACAGGGATCTCCCGCTCGGCCAGTCCGATATGTCTTTTCCGCGACTAAATACTCGCAAATACTTTCCCGACGATGGGGCGGGGGCGGCGTTTGCGAAATTTTTTTGGCGAAGAGGGGTACGGACGGATCAGCGGAGGGACGAGGGTGTTGGAGCTGGCGGCGGACAGCTGGGAAGCAGCGCTTGGGCACGGCGCTCGCTAGCAGTCGCCAGCCATGCGAGAGCCTTAGGTCTCCCATGGGGGCGAGGCATGATGCTACGCAGGATGGAGGCTGGTCGCAGCCGGAGGAGCGGCACGGTCTGGCGGCGGCGGTCCTTAGGATCGCCCGCCGCCGTAAAAGCCCGGTACGGGGGGTTTTTGGAAAAATTCCCGTACCCACCATCTTTTGAGGACCGGCGACTCGATCCCTGTGTTCTTCCAACCCCTTCCCTAGTCGGTACCCGGTTATCGATAGGCTGCCTCAGGCAGTGTGCCTAGGGTTATCGTAACGGCACACTGCTCGTAAAGGCGGCCCCCTAACAACGTTAACCACTGGGGGAGGGCACGGACGGCCACATCGCGATCATATAGGTGTTGGAAACAGACGGGAAAAGGACAGGGGACAGGAGAAAATCTGGCTCGGGGGCAGGTGAGCCAGCCGGACACCGTCTGCAGCCTAGTTCTTTTCTCTACTCAGCCCCCGAAGGAGGAGAGAAGACTCGGCTAGGTAGCGAGCTGCGTCGAGAGGGGCGGCTAATACCTCGGGCGGGGTTGAGCACATATCGAGGCGGGACCGACGACGACCTATGCGAGGGGGGTTTTTCACCTGCCTTTCCCCCCAAGCTCCGGCACGACCGGAGTTGCACATGAGCCGAGGTAAGGCAGGTTCGCCTCGACCAGCTCAAGCTGAACATCCTTGCTGATCAGCAACCCCGCAGCGGCTCGAGCAGGCCGCGTACATGGCGTGGAACCGATACTTGAGGTATTTGAATACTTTCAATTGTCTCACCAATTTTTGAGGTTTGATTTCATTTCGAGTAGAAAGGAAAAAGTAATGTGATCAACTCAACCCTAAACGCCACTGTATTGACCCAACCCGAAACCTAAACAACAAGTTATAAGTTTTTATTTCTCATCTTTCGCGGATGGTGGCTAAGTTCATCTAAGAACCGGCCTTAAACTGTGAACAGGTAAGTTATAAGTTTTTATTGGATACCGAGGAGATACAGATTTGTTTCAATCCATGTACAGCTGGCAAATATCCTATCTCTAATTGAAACCCGTCGTCCAATATGACGTATTTATTCTATTTGTAGTACATTATGTGAAGTTCTTCAAAATCCAAAGGTCTCGGTAACATTGCACCGGTGATGGCGCCACGATTGCTTATTTGAAATGCCACGCACTTAAGCACCGCACGATCGGTACAAAGGTATGACGCGATATCTTTAGTATCTAAATTCTGTGGTAAAGCTTGACAATGACCAAACAAATATCGCCATGGTGTATAAGAGATATTTGATTTTTAGTACATAATAATGAGGAGCATCCAATTTCGAAATCCATGTCAGCCTTTTATCGAATTACTATTAGATGCATGGGCTTGGTTGGAGTGCGTTGCTACTCACTGGTGCCCCATTAAAGGGCGCGTGAAGGCTACACTCCGGCAGAAATACCGATACAGAGACACCTCCGTCGCGATCGTGGGCTACACGATGACGCAACGTTTCTATCGACACTACCCTGCCATCAATTACAGCAAGCCATCGTCGAGGTGATGAGAAAGGTTAGTGGCGTTACCTGAAAGTCCACCCTTTTCAGTCAAGCTTATTGTCGTTTTATTGTCGCGTTGCAATCAAAGATCAGCAGCGCGTTCCTAGTGCCCGCCGCGCGGTCCTCGTTACCGTGGTTGCCCCGTCCATCGCAGCTTACATATTTTCAATAGTGGTATTCGCGCTAACCCTTGCTACAATAACCGCCTTTCAAGCGGGCTGGCTTACACGCATAGGTACGCCTACATATACACACGCACACACGCAGAACCCCTGCTGCTATTTCGCAGACGCACGGCAATAAAAAGCTACACATTCCGAAGTTTTACACTATGCTGATATATGATCGGCACTTTCTTCTTCGCTTAGCCGGCCAAGCCGTACCTCGATATTCCATCATTATCGTCATGTAATGTTGTTTTGCTGTGTCGTCGCAGGATACTTCTTATGGAGTTGAGCACGAGCGCGTGTGTGCCAACGAATATATGACACCTCGTGTGTGTGTGTGTGTGTGTGTGTGTGTGTGTGTGTGTGTGTGTGTGTGTGTGTGTGTGTGTGTGTGTGTGTGTGTTGGGCTTATATTCATGTGTGTCTATATTGTATGCGCCGAATAAGTTTAATTACACAGCCCGAGGGGCACAAGGTGGACGGGTGTGAGCGAACTTCAAGCTTGCATGTACAACATACTAATTGTCGGTTATGTGGCTCTTAATGTGGCTGTATGTTATAGAGCTTGTTGGTGGTTGGCTATCTCTTTGTTTGTTTTTGTCGATACATGTAGAGGGCCTTGCCCTCTACGTGTGAGCCAGGCTCATGTGTGCGCTTGCTATGCTATGACGACTAGCCCGAGATGAGAAACTGGATTGTGTGTGTGAATGTGTGCACCTCAAAATGTTAATTTAGACAGTAATGTATGTGTGTCGTGTGTCGTTGTGTGTATATAACTACTAAAGTGTTATGAAATAGTTTTTCGTGTGAGTGTTTGTTTGCAAGTCATATGTACATAGCTCATTTGTATGTCTATGGTATATGGACCTAGACAAGGTGATGCCGCTAATTGAGGGCAGAAGCCAAAGTAAGTGTGTATGGGAGTGTGTGTGAGAGAGAGAGAGATTGTGTGAAGGATGAAAGATATTGGATTTTCTTCCAAGAATGTGGGACTGTGGACTTTTGTTTTCAGAACTAGAACTTACAGACTGGACCGTTTTCCGACTGCGCGACCGTTTCTAGACTGCGCGACCGTTTCCTGTAATGGGTAAGCTGTATGGGAGCCCTAATAACACGTGTGCGAAGCTCATTGATTTGCTGTGGAGGACAGGCTCAGCAGGAGAATGAAGAGGGACTCAAAGAATGTTCAGCCTTGAATTGGTTTTTAGAAATTGACGTGAACATAGATATTGTAATCATTCATTCATTATTTTTCTTCTTTTGGAAATAATCATGATGCATTCCGCATGTGTTTGTTTTTGAAAGCGGTGTTTGCAATCTACACTGGCCATGTAGATTTCAAACATCACTATCATAAATAAACACAATCTAATATTGTTTCCACTACAGGTCAATAAGCTGATCAATCCCGGTGATGAAGCACGGTGCCCAAGGGTGGTGTGCCCCTTAAGCACACTTGTCAACACACACAAATTTCGGGCACTGTGCGACGGAGGGCTTTGCCAAGTTGTATGGGATAGAAATTAGTTTTCAAATTCATATTCCTCCGATGTAAATGATCATGTTTCAATACATAATAATGCAGCAGCAGCTCCTTGCATGTTCCGGCTCGGAAATCCGACTGAAGTCGGGAATATCTCTATATTCATTCACAAAAAAATTCGAAAGGTATTCGTCCGTATCGAGATATGCATGTCCAAGTACTTGTTCGGTCCGGTCGAAAGAATCTGGGTATTTACCTAGTCTCATCACTTAGTGACATAGGTTTTATTCAAATCATGAAAAAATTTGTGGGGTTCAACTCAACTCATCCCCCGATTACTCAAATTCGTGTCCATTCGGGATTGAGAAAAACAAATTCGACTTACCCGAAACCCACCAAAAAAGGTCGGATCCCCGCCCTGCCTTCCATGTGATATACTGTACCCGGTCGGTAGCGCTCCAAAAACCGCGCGCTTGGTTGTTGGAGCCGTCGTTTAGGACGGCTCCCCACCCGTAGGCGGGGAGTCGGCGTGGAGGTAGGCGGTCTCGATGGGCTTGTAAATGGACCGCCCGTTGTTCTAGTTGGGCACTGTGCGCCACCACTCGAGGTCGCGTCGAAGATGGTGAGTGAGTCGGACGCGTCCCCCCCCCCACCCAGTGCGTGTGGCCAGCACGTTGTGCATTTCGCGCAAAAAGAAGCGTGCGGGTGCGATGGCGAAGTAGAGAAATTGTGCCTTTCCCGCGAAGGCCGCGAGTTGGCGTGTGGGAAGCCACCGGGCGTTCGAAGCGGCTCGGCCGAGCAGGGATGACGTGTGTTGAGCGAGTTGGTGTAGTTTTGCGGGCGGGGCGCGGAACATGCCGAGCTGTAGGTCGACAGTTAAGCCCAAGTGGTCGCCGACTTGCGTTGGCGTCCATATGCCTTTCTTGGGGCTGCGTTGGAGGCCTAGGCGGTCGAGTAAGGCTTCGATGCGTTGGCGAAGTACCAACGCGTCGTGGTACGAGTCGGCCAAGAAAAGGAAATCGTCTATGTAGGGGAGGAGTCGCGTACCGCGCCATCGGGTGTTCTGTAGGAAACGCTTCGACGGGGGCGCAGTCACCGGTGTAGACGCTGGCATAGGCGGGGGGGGGGCGCGACGCAAGTGGTTCGTAAATACCTGCGTGAGTTTGCAAAAGTAGTACGCTGAGCCCGACCAACCCATCGGGAGGCAAGCGAGGCGCCACATGTTGCCGCGGTAGTTGACCGTGAAGTAATCGCGGTCCTCCTCCCGGATGCCAAGGGTGTAGTACCCGTCGGTTAGGTCTAGGGAGACAAAATAGTCGCCTGGACGGGATAAGTGACAGAGGTGCTTCAAGGTTTCGCATGTCATGTTGAACGTTGAGCAGTAGCGGTTGAGTTCTTAAAGGTCGATGACGAGGCGCCACTGGTTGTGCCCGGGCTTGGGTACTAAGAACATTCGGGAGACGTAGCGAGGGTTGTCTGAGCGCTCCCACGGGCCGCACTTCGAAGCGTGGAAGTTCCGAGTTTAGAAAGTCGAGTTGGGATGGTGTAGCGTCCAACATAGAGATGCCGTGGTTGAAAGGCCTCGGGCGTGCGCCGTGTTTGAACTTGACGGATCCACGGCATGGCGGATCCAGTTTAGCACTTGGCCGCTCGCGCCGATGCGCTCCCACTCCCGCCATCTTCGATGCACGCGATGTCGCATGAAGGAAGACGTCGGGGAGCAAGGTTCGGCGCGGCGGGCCACACCATCATTTCTTGGGCGGTGGCCGTGCCTGGTCGGTCGGCTTGGCAAGGGGGGTTGGGCGGGGGGTTGCTGCAGCCGCTGCGGCTGCCTTGCGCATGTCGGCGTCAGCTTTGCGGGCCTTGGCGTCCGGGCCGGCTGGCTTGTCTGGCGTGATCTTGGCGAAGGCTGCACCGGCAGCACCTCTGTTGGCCGCGTGCATGCTAACTTCCAGCGTGCGGTCGACGAAAGCTTGGCGAAGCGTATCTAGTGGGCCGGAGACCGCGGTAAGGCGTGGGCGACAGAATCGCTCGTGGGTCAATTCGGCGAACACGCGGTCCGCATCGGTGCTCACATGTCCGCCCTTGGTGAGGCGGAGGAAGCCCAGTCGAGTACGGGCGGCCTCCTCCGTCGTTGTGTGGGTGCGATGACCCGCAAGGATAAGGGCAATCGCCGCCGTTTGCTATGGTGATAGAGGTGGGCCGTTCGACAACGTGTCCAAGCCCTCGTCAATTGCCGCGTTTATGCCAAAGAAGGCATAGTAGCCGATGTGGAGGTACTCGTTGTAAGCTGATTGGGTGTGCTTGTCGGCTAACGCGCGGGCGGTGTCGTCCGTGGGAGTCCACATACGTGGTTCGTCGACGTCGCGCGGGGGACGTTCGAGGCCGGCATGAATGACTTCGCCGTAGTAGGTGAAGTCGACAAACTCGGACGTGGTGGGTTCGGGTTCGTCGTCAAGCAGGTCGATAGGTGGCTCAAGGGCCGCCTTACCACCCTCCGTCGCTGGGGTCTGTTTACATATCCCTCTGTAGGACTACTAATGGACACATATGTACGCTAGACTCCGGGGGAGTCTAGGCCCTCCACCTATAGGTGTTCGCTATAGGTGTTCGCCGCTCAGTCGCGATGCGATGCGATGGGTTCATATACACAATATGTTCCTATCGGGTACCGACTTTTGGCGGTGCTTGGATAAGGCGTACAACTCCGTTCCGGGAAGCGGCGGTTCTATCCCCCTTCATGCCATTCCGTGTGTACATGGATTAACAAGGTCGCGTCGGCGGGAATGGACTGCTGTGATGTAGTAGCGGGTGCGGATCTTGGCTGTTGGAGTTGCGCGAGTAAGGTAGCGTTAGCCGCCAAAAACTGCCCAGTAATCCGTTGTCCCGAAGCAAGCACCGCCGTACGAATCTGTTCGGTTGTGCGTTGCTCAATCGAAGGAGTGTGAGGGTCGGCCGATGCTGCGGACGTAGACTGCTCATGCTGCATGGTTCGTGGCTGCGTTGTTGAACGAGGGGAAGTGTCGCGTGATGCTCGAGTGCGCATGGGACGAAGGTAAACTGACACCCTCCTCGACTACTAGAGTCGAGACTGCATTCGCGCGAAGCCTAGATTGGTTGAGCGCGAAAGCAGATAGTGCTAGGCTCGTGGCTAGTGCCGGCTTATGAGGCGAGGGCTAGCTAGAGCTAACCGTTGGGGAGGTCGTTGGTCGTTGGTTGCGTCTAACTGCTAAGGCAAGGTGGTTGCCCTGCAGGTGCGACGCGCCGCTATTAACGGTAACAGTAACCGCTAGTGTCACTGTCCCGTACACATGGGAGTTGGATATGTAAATAGGATATTGCTTACAAGAAGAACCAGATGAGCACGGACAGGGAAAGTGGGAGGGGAAACAAGAGGGCAAGAGTGACAAGAGGATCACGGAATCCGAAGCACAGCAAAAGTTGGATATGTAAACCTCTTTATTTAAATCAATCTGACCATAAATCATTCATCACATAAGGCACACCAGTACCCGTACCCGTACCTCCACGAAAGTTTTCGTTCGAAATAATTTGAAGCAAAGCAAAAGCAGGAAACGACAGGATCCTGCTTTTGCTTTGCTTCAAATCGACAGTGAAGGGGCAGCGTCGCAGGATTGGTAGCGATAATAGTGCGATGAGACCCACAGCAGCGTAGACAAACGGCGAAAGCTGCAAGCGCTGAGTTTGAGGGTCGTGGTCTTAGTCACCATTAACTTCGAAATGGGCGGCCAGGAATTTCAGGCAGTACGCTGCTTCCAGTGCGTTGCCTTTCAGGTGCAGGCAGTGAAGAGGTCGAGCAACAAGTTCGACTGCCGCGCCTGCGGCGCGCGGCAGTCCGTCCTAAAGGTCAGTTCCCGCGAACTCGCACCCACTTGTTGTCGCCCTCCACCGTCTCGGATCATTAAAAAGTCATCTTCCAGGAGACTGAAATTAAGCCGCTGCGGTGACGAACGCTTTTGACTTATCAACTGTTCAAGCTGATAGCAATGGCCGGAAAAGTCAAATATGCCATTCTTTTAGCGTGAACTTTTACTCGGCGGCTCCACGGGAAACGTCTTCCCGCTTTCGCCTGCTTCACGCTGAGAAGAAGGCGAAGCATTAACAATTTTGGAGTGGGGCTTGATCACAGGTGTATGCGATCGGAAAGGGGGTAGCGGTAAGAGGGGTAGTGGCGACGCTGAACTCGGCTCGGCTGAACGGTGAAGAGCCGACGCACAACTCCGCAACTAAGCACACAAGCTCGACCCACTGGAACGAGGAGGCGGAGAGATGGCAGAGTGGGGATGGAGGGAATCGCGGCTATCGGTATACCGGGAAAGTGGACTGTCAGGAAACTTTACGGAAGACGGACTGGACGGCCTTCCTAGAGGAGGAGGAGGTACGACGGAATTATGAGTCGCTGCCGTCGTTCAACTCACTCAGAACGATGAAACGAAGTGATAGCGTTGATGCATTGAAAGCGAGGAACATGCTGAGAACAAACGCCGCATCATGAAGCGCACACCCGCGCCAAATCACACCGAAACACTCTATAGGAATTTCATTCCGCATGTATAAGTACAACTTCACAGACACACACACACAGACACACACACACAGACACACACACACACACACTCAGTCATATACGCAAGCATAAAATTATCCATACATGGACACGCACGCACGCAATCATCAACTTACTCAGTCTCTATCTCGCGCGCGCACACGCATACATACACACACACACACACACACACACACACACACACACACACACACACACACTCACACGCATGCATGCACGCACATATACAATACGCAAAAAGCGCTTGTATGACACACATATCGACGAACACACACTTGAAAATTGTAGGTATAGACCTTCGAGACCGCGCAGAAGAGGAAAGGCCGGGCTTAGTGTACTTGGCAAGCTTCAACATCATCTTATTCTTTGGGTATAATACGGCGCACATGGGCGCCGTCCACCCGCAACTGGACGACACCACCCCGCACAGCACAGCACCACCCCCCTCCCCCCGTCTTCTGATATCTGCTCAACCGAGATCGCGGGGTTTTGTCTGCAGGCCGCACCGCGTGATGAGCCAGGCAGTCCAGAGGAAGCTGGCGAAAATCAGTTTGTCACTTGCGTGCCCGAACGGCAACCTAAACGCATACGGATGGGCGGCCGTGATGGCAACCTGGGACATTGTCGAGCAGGGTTTCAGACAGATGAGAACGAACCTCCATCGCGCTATGCTCGACCTATGAAATGGGGAGCCGGGCGGGGCAATGCTCATTCCGTCCGTCAGGAGGTCCCAAACAGCAGCCCAGATTTTACTCTGCGACGCGAAAGGACGCAAAAGAGGGAAAATTACGTCTCGGGCCAGGGCGTCAATGCGGGGAAAGAGGCAGGTTGGCGTGGTAGTAAGGCTGATCCGACAAGGAGACGTGCCATCCATGGTGTGAGTCCCCCGTGCATGGATGCAACAGCGATGCTCAATCCGACAACCTATCGGCAATCAGCCCAAATGCCTGAATCCAATTCGCAATGGACGGGGTCACACCGTGAGGGATCCCCGCGAGTTGAGACGACCAGGTAAGCTGGGCAAGTTTATTTGAAGGGCGGGGTGTAAGCGAGGCTAAGGCGTGTTGTTGGTGGTGGGATGGCTGCCCCGGCCCACACTTCTCTCGTAATTGAGATATCCCCTTTTTTAGACATCTTACTTGTGGAATGCCTGTGATAGGCCACCTGTATTGGCTGCAGGCCGTGCTGTGGCGCATCAAGCACTGCAGGACATCAGCTGCCGCGCGGGAGGAGATGGTGGAGGAAAGTGGGACGCGTTTATGGATTTGTGCCTACCGGTGGGCTGATTCATATCACATAGCCTGCTCTGGCACATCAATTCTGTCCCCACTGGCATGCAACTGAATCTGGTACGCTCACACAAAGTTCTCACTCTCTGCCTTACATTGCCAACTCAGCAGCTGCCTACCTCTGGGTCTCTTGCGGGCGTGAGTGGCATTACCGGCCAACAAGCGGGCTCCAGTCGTTGGGCTGCTAGGGAGACCCATTTGGGTGACGATGACTCTCTGCTGACCACATGCCTCGACTGAGATGGTAGGGACGACACAGCGCCTGCCTCCAGTGTTGTGACGTTCACAGCATGAGCACAGCATCAGCATGTAAGTAACGCGATTACATGAAATGACATGGAGGCGGTCTGTGCACTTTTATCACTCCGTGCGTGTGTGTGTGACTGTGCGTGTCATCATCCTTTATAGCCGCACTCTAGGGTTGCCCTTTGTCTCCGAATGACAGCTATGGTCACGAAAGCTGATTGTTCCGGCGCTATCTTGTGCTTGTTCATGGGGACTGGAATTGATCATTCTCTCGATGGACGCCGGCCACTTGGAAGTTCAACAGCGGGTTGAGGTATGCTGGTGAGATAAGAGTGTCCATGCGAGTGAGGGAACCGTGGGGGGTGGGGCACGTCACATCTAGGCTTGAGAGCTCTGTCCCCGGCTTAAGCGCTTGAGGGCGACGAGGTGTCGCACCATTCCGTCCAACGTCGCTATCTTTTTCGCCGGTTTACCTGGGGGCTGAAGGTACCGATCCGCAAGCCTGCGATGCGTTTGTTCCCCTGTTGCCTTGCAACGCTCGTGCAGGCAGCGCATGTAGGCTATTTGATCCTCCTGTCGACGTCGACGCAAGGGTACTCGTACCTCTTCCATCCGCCTCGCGTTGCGATTGTACACATGCACCAGTTTCGTCGCCTCAGCCTTCGGCGCCTCCTTCACGCGCCTGAAGCACAAGAAAGCGCGGCATGCCCGTCAGACTCGCGCATGGGTAGTCAATAACTCAGGAAAACAGCGCCTGGGAAGGGAAAAGGACAGTCACCTGGCCTCGTAAACACGACAGGCGACATCGGGGCGTCGTGCGCTCAGTGGTGCCTTACTTGCCGTTTCCGGGGACTGGTTGCGGGGTGTTCGACGAGCCGAGGTGTGGCCATTAGACTGGTTTTGCCAGTGTGATGGGGCGGCAGGGGCACTCCACTCGCGTCGCAAGGTGCACAGTTGCCCGGGTCGAGTTGCCGGCGCTCGGAGGTCCTCCCGACCGTCCTCGCCTTCATCGTCGTCAAGTCTGCGGAAGCCAAGCAAAGCGTCGCGCTGTCTGCGCAGCGCGCTGGCGCTCCGCTCCCCCGCCCTGGCTTCCTTCAAGTAAACAGACCCGTAACCTTGCAGCCCACCCCGTGTCTTGATGAAGCTGCCTTCAACCTCAACTTGCTGCCTGTCCTTGGCACGGCTGGCTGATTGCGCGCGTGGTTTGCGGAGAGCCTCCACTGGAACGACCTTGTTGCTGTTGCCAAAGCGACGCTTACAGTCGGCACTGCCAAGATGGGGCGTACAGTCGACGCAGGAACCGTATCCATCGGGTTGCGGGGTGGCGCTTGACTGTCGAGCTGTATATGCGCCGTGCTCAGCCCTGCTAGACAAATGTCGGGCAGCAGAGGGCGGCCGTGATACTGATGGCTTCTTTGGCGTCCTTCGCTCTTCGCTTTCGTTGCCTAGTCGCTCCAGCGCCAGCCGAGGCACAAAGCGAGGAGTGATTGGTTGCCTGTCATCGTCGTTATCAGGTGCTCGCCGTCCGACCCTCTCGTGACCCACCCGTGTAGCCAGTGTATCAGCCGCGCGAACGAACGCCGCCATCGTCGCGTCCCCCGCCACCTCAGCACTGCTAAGCATCACGTTCACCTCGACCGTCGCGCGTTGCCGCCACTTGTCCTGTACTCTTTCCCCAGCTACTCGGACCTTCACTTGATCCAATTCACTTAAACCCTTCAACGCTCCCGTGATCAGCTCGGGGGCTGGCGGCGAGAGCCGCGTCTCACTTGATGCAAGTGGCGGCCGTGAGGCGAACGCAGGAAAACTCCCGTCGTCACCCCTTACCACTTCTTCTCTCCCCCCCGCTAACGACTCGCTTGCATATACACACGCAAACCCAGCCTCGGTATGAGGCACTTCCAGCCCCTCATAATTTATAGAGCTGTGGCAACGGATGAAATGGGAGGTGGGGCGTCAGACAGCGTTATGCCACTGGCTGGTTAGGATATTGCATCATATGAAAGAGCGCAAGCGGGCGAGGTGAGGTGACTCAAACAACCGGTAGTTTCGCACCTGACAAAGGCGGGTAAGAGCCAGCTGTTTTCCTCCGAAACGGTGTCGAATAATGGGCCGCCGTCGTCGGAGGCTATGGGTCGCTTCACGCACGCGGCGTCGTTGACGTCTGCGGCCGCTTCGCCTGGAAGGAGCCGCTCCGAGCTGGGACGAGTTGAGCCGGGCGCCGGCGTTCGCGGTGGTATGCCTTCTGGGGTGGCCCGCTTCGAGCCGTCTAGTGCCCAGGCGGTGCGTGCTGGCGGCACGGATACGTATCGTCTAGCCCCAGCTGCGCTCAGCCCCATCGTGAATTCCCTAACCAGGGAGTGCGAAGACGCTCAGGTCCGGCAGGCTGTCACGACGCCCCTGGACCGATTAGAACTATGTAGTGCGTTCGTGTACTATCACTGGTAGCAAGCACTCGCACACGCGGTGATAGTCTATGACGATGCGCCAATTTCCTCTTGTTGTGTAGCCCTCATATGACCTCCTAATGTTCGATTATAGCTATGCAAGCGAGCGTTGGAGCCCTGTTTTCCGACACCCCGACGCCAAGCGAGGACATCTGTTGCCGTGCTGGGCAAGAACGTGACTACTCATCATCAGCGCGATGTTAGCGATAGTACCGGAACGCGCGGTGTTAGCGACGGTACCGGTACGGGGGAGAGGGCAACGAGAAGCAGGGGATGGACGACCCGCCGAATCATATTTAGCGACTGGGAGTCAGATTATGCCAAAGATGATAGCTTGCTTACATTTTGGATAAACAGGCACTAAAACACCTATTCAGAGGTGTTATTTCTATTCAGCGCTTGATCAGGGAAGGGTGGGTGGGTTGCGCGAGCCCAATGGGCGAGCGCAAAGGCAGAAGGTGGCTGCTACCAGCTAGAGGAGCTGCTTTATAGGTAAAGCAGGTGGGCGTCCGCCGCGGACAATTTACTGCGCTTGTGACGCTTTGTCTCCGCGCGTTGCCTTAGGCGGACTCAACATGGTACGTTTACTAACCGTTAAACCCCAATATTTTACCAATATAAGAATTTAGCGACTGGGAGTCAGGTTATGCCATTGAGATAGACTGAAGGTCTGCATAGGCTACTAATCCGGGGGTTTGGCGACGAGCCAGCCGAAGAATAGCCATGCCGCCGGGGTTTCGCTCATGGTGGGGTCGATGTACTTGCCGGTGACGACGTCGCTGGTTTTCGACCAACCACCCATGTAGCGGATTTTGGTAAGGGGTGCGCCGATGCATGCGGCTGCGGACGCCGCGCCTTTACGTAGGCTATGCGATGTCCACTTGAATTGCGTGGGGGGTGCAGCGCCGATGGTGTTGCACGCCTCACGAGTCCACTCGGTGATGGTACCGGCCGTCCACGTGTGTGGCTGGTCCTCGGGCGTGACGGCCCAAAAAGCAGTTGGTCCGGATCTAGTGCCGAGGATGTTGCAGTAACTTGTGCGTCCAGCGGTAAACGCCTCCATGAGGTCCGCGAGTAGCGGTACGGCAGTAATAGGGAGTTGTAGGAGCGGTTTTTCGGCCGCGGTCCTACGCTGGTCTCCCTTTGCTTTTCGTACAAATAACAGTATGTTACCGCCCGTTCGGTCGACCGCGATGTCGTCCATGTGGCAACGTACGCCGGTTTCTGCGCGGCAAAAATAGCAGTAGTTGGTGCACACTGCGAGCATCGCGCGGAACGTCTTGATCTGTACGAGGTTGTCCGGCTGCCAGGTGAGCGCGCGGTAGTGTCGATGGGCGAAGAGTAGCATTTGTTGTACGATGGGGGCTGGGAGCGGTACGCGAATGTCGGGGGCGGTGATGGGCTGCTGTTGCATGGCGAGCCCCCGACGTGCGTCCGTGAGAAGGGGTCCCAGCGCCACTGGCTCCTTCAAGTGGTCGCGAAAGAACTTGTTAATGGCCGAGAAGTAGGGTTGGAGGCTGTTGGCTGCGATGGTTCCGGATAGGGCGAGCCAAGCTGTAAATCGAAGCATGTCGGCCGCGGTCGCCTCGAGGGGGGTGATTCCTTCTTCGTTGCAGAAAACAGTAAAACGGCGCATACCGGTGCCATAGTTGTTGTAGGTGGTGGGGGCGAGGGAGCCGGTGAGTAGGTCGAGCACGAGGTCGCCCAAGTCGTCCGTGCCGACGAGTGTGCCGACATGGTTGCGCATCGAGGCGTGCCACGGTGCGTGGGCCGCAGGCTCGACGAGTCGGGATGGAGGCAGTCCACGGCTTCGGAGGTGGGGTCTCGCCAGCGGGCGTTGTAGCGGGGAAGCTGCGTATTGCCCTGCGTGGCAAACCTGTCGATGGAGTGGGGGCCCCACAGGGAATTCAGGTAAGTGAAGATGCGGGGGTTGAGTTGCCAGTCGTCCCGGTCGGTTTCGCGGCTCAGTCTGTCGGCCCAGACGTTGGCTGCGGAGCGAATATACCGCGCGCGGATGCTGATGTTGTTGGTGTCGATGAGTTCCCACAGTTTGCGCAGTTCGTCCATCATAGCCGGGGACCTCGAAGTTAGGTGACTGAGGACTGCCACCACTGCTTGGTTGTCCTCGTGCAGGAGGACTTTGCGGCCGCGCAGGAGGGGTAAGAACGAAAGGACGGCGAGTCGCACGGCCTTTAATTCCTTCCAGGTGATGTGTTGCTGCTGGTCTGTCGCTGACCAGAAACCTCGGGCTTCCAACTGTTCGTTTAATACAGCTCCCCAGCCGTAACCTGAGCTGTCGCAGTGCAGGTAGGCGGTCTCGATGGGGGAGAATATGGAGCGGCCGTTGTTGGCGGAGGGGACTTGCGTCCACCATTGGAGGTCTCGTCGCAACTGGTAGGTGAGTTGCACCCGGCCTCCCCATCCCGTGCGCGTAGCGAGGACGTCGTGTAGTTCGCGGAGGTAGAATCGGGCTGCTGGAATGGCGAGGTACAGGTACTGTACTTTTCCGGCGAGCACTGCGAGCTGCCGGGCAGGGAGCCACCGTGCGTCGCGCGTAGAGCGTTGTAGGAGGGTCCGGGCTAAGGTAGCGATGGCCTGTAGTTTCGAAGCAGGGGCTCGGAACGTAGAGGTTGTGGTGTCGATTTGGAGGCCGAGGTGTTCGCAGATTTGCGTCGGCTCCCAGTGGCCTTTCTTGGGGTTGCGTCCTAGCCCGAGGCGGTCGAGTAGGCACGCGACGCGGTCACGGAGTTGTAACGCTGCGTCTCTGCTGTCGGCAAAAAATAGGAAGTCGTCCATGTATGGGAGTAATCGGACACCCCGCCATCGAGAGTTGCGCAGATAGCGTCGGGACGGTGTAGGTCGTGTGGGCTGCTGTTGCGTAGCTAGACGGGGGTTGTGTACGGTGGGGTTGAGCAGTGGTTCGCGTAAGTGCCGGATAAAAACTTCGGTAAGCCGGCAAAAATAGTAACTGCTGCATTTCCAGCCCATCGGAAGCCCGGCGAGTCTGTACAGTGTTCCGCGATAATTTACCGTGAAGAAGTCTCTGTCCTCCTCCCGTATGCCCAGTGTGTAGTAGCCGTCCGCGAGGTCGAAAGACACCATCCAGTCGCCGGCTCGCGTCACGTTCTTGAGGTGCTTGAGTGTCTCGAAAGTTAGCTTGTGGTCCTTGCAGTACTTGTTCAGGGGGCGTAAGTCGATAATTAGTCGCCATTTGTTTTCGCCCGGTTTTGGGACTAAAAACATTCTGGAAACCCATATGTTGCGCTGGCCTGGCTCCCAGGCGCCTGACTGCAAGAATCGGGGAAGCTCGGAGTCCATGAAGTCGAGCTGTTGTTTTGTTGCGTTCAGCATGGAGGTGCCGCTGTTGAAAGGTGGGGATCGCCGGCCGCCGATGAAAGGTATGCGAACCCCGTGACGAATCCAACCTAGAACTTGTTCGCTCGCGCCTAATCGCTTCCACTCGGACGCTTTGTTCCGCACGCGGTGTCGCATGAAGTTGGAACGGTCGTTGCAGGACGTGGCGCGGCGGGTCACACCGTCAGGCGTTCTTGTCCGGGTTCTTGGTCTTCGTGTCTTTGGGGTCGGCGTTGTCTCTCGGGGTGGCTTGGGCTTGGGTTGGGGTCGGGGGTTCGGTGTCGGTGTAGGCCGGTCGGGGGGGGGGTCGGTCGGGAGTCTTGCGCGCGAAGGTAGCTCCCGCGGCGGCTTTGGCGCTAGCGAGTAGTGAACACTCGAGGGTTTTATCGATGAACGCTCGGTGTAGGTTGTCGTACTCGGAGGAGGCAACGTCCGGTCGCGGCTTGAGAAACCGCTCGTAGGCGAGTTCTGCGAAAACGCGATCCGAATCGCTCGTCTCCCCTCCGCTCTTGGTGTATCGGATCTGGGATATCCGTACACGGGCGGCCTCCTCGAGCGCGCTGTGGGTGTGGTTGCTTTGACGCAGGGTGACGACCGCCGCCGCGAATTCCGGTGAGTCCTTGGGATAATTTTGAATGTCTTCCATAGCTGATAAGCTCGCCGTGTTAGCGCAGGCGGCGTAGGCGGCGTGACATGCCGTGGCGCGGTATTCTTCGAGCGTGGCGTTGTGCCGGCGGGCGGAGAGGCGGCGGTAGGTGTCACAGGTGAGCTTCCAGATTTGTGGGCCGTTGAGATGTCGGGGGGGTAGCTCGAGGCCGGGGGCAATGTAGGGTCCCCATAGCTCTGTGTCTATGTGGTAGTCCTCATCTGGCAGGGCTGCTGGGGGTACCGTCGTCGCTGGGGCTGGGGCCATGGGTCGCACGGTGGGGTCGATCGAGGGTAGCTCGGTCGACAGCTGGGCGCTGCGGGAGTCGTGCTCCGCAATTCCACCCTTCGGCGTGTCGTTTACGCCGACGGGACTGGCTAGCTGTGTGCTGACTTGCTTTGCTGCTGCTAGTTGAGTGATGATGGTCGAGCTAAGCGTAGCCGTTAGTTCGGTAAAGCCTTGCTGAAAACGGCCATTTAGTCGCTCCTCTGAAGCGGCCGCGTAAGCGAGTAAGCGTTGCTCATGTTCTTTGAATTCTATTGATGTAACAAATTCCGGCGCGTCGCGAATTTCGTCGTCGACTTGTCTGTCTGTAGCCATCGTATATTCGAGCAGGGTAAAGAGTCTTGGCCGTGGTAGACGCGGTCGAGGGTAAGCTGTCACCTTGCGCAGCTACGAGAGCTACGATGCATGTTGCGCGAGCCGAATGGGCGAGCGCAAAGGCAGAAGGTGGCTGCTACCAGCTAGAGGAGCTGCTTTATAGGTAAAGCAGGTGGGCGTCCGCCGCGGACAATCTACTGCGCTTGTGACGCTTTGTCTCCGCGCGTTGCCTTAGGCGGACTCAACATGGTACGTTTACTAACCGTTAAACCCCAATATTTTACCAATATAAGAATAATATCGCTGCAGGGACATGTACGGGTACCTGACACATTTACTTGAATAAAGTTTGAATGAATAGCTCAGGAGTACAGCTACCCGTATAAGTAAGCAATCGGCGCGCAGCATGTATTGTTTATTGGTCATATTGAAATTGTAGAGGTTTTAATTACATTGGGGGCAAGAATAGTCGGGCGTTGCCACGACGTTACAAATTCTAACCGCTAGAGTACGCATGACACAGTGGTAAAACCACACATGCGTTACCCCTGCATGACGCGCCGACACACAAAGGTCGTCCACCTTCTGCCCTTGCGCGAGCACAGCTCACGCAACGGCATCTATGTTACTCGCAGTCTAGCAAGGTGATTGATCTCTACTAGCATCACGGTGTAGCTAGTATCGAAAACACTTAACACGGCATCTATGGCAGACAATCTACCACAACACATGTACCCAACAGGGGACGACAGCGGAGATATCAGGAGGCAACCCGACACACCTACCGCGAGGCCGGACAAGAACCTTAAGGACAAGGAACTCAGGGACAAGGAGAAACGCGAGAAGCGCGAGCAGGACAAGACACGCCAACACAAGAAGCCCGAGCCTCATGCAGAGGGCTGATGGTGTGCACCGCCGCGCCGATTCTTGCAACCTAGCCTCCGACTACATGCGACATCGCGTGCGGCGGAGTTAGCGCGAGTGGGAGAAAATCGGTGCGAGCGTGCAAACCCTACCGTGGATCCGGGAGGGAGTATCGATACCGGTCAAAACAACCCCCCCCCCACCCACGATTCAACCAAGGAGTATCGCTACTCGACGCTACCCCTGCCCAACTAGAGTTCATCAACCGCGAATTAGCGCGCTTTGTATAGGCCGGCGCATGGGAGCCCTCGACCTGCAGCGAGTACGTTTCCAAATTATTCCTAGTGCCAAATCCGGGCGTCAACTTGTGGCGGCTAATCTGCGACCTCCGCCCACTCGACAAGTATTGTGTACGAAAACGACTCAAGATGGAGACACTACTGGGGGTCCGGCACCTCACCCGAAAGGGGGACTACTACATGTTCAACTTCGACCGACATGACGGGTTCTACGCATTGGGCATCAACCTCGTGGACCGAGACTACTTCACCGTCAATGTCCGCGGACAGCTCTACTGACTAGCGGGGCTACCTATGGGTTGGTCCCTATCCCCCTTCTATTTTTGCAAGATGACGCTGACTTTCGTAAACGTCCTGCGCAACCCGGACCCCGAACACCCTATCGCGCCGGATCACAATTGCACGAAGACCTACCTCAGAAGAGCGCGTTGGCGCGGCGATGGACGACGCGCCGAATAATATAATATCGCTGCAGGGACATGTACGGGTACCTGTGTTGTAAGTAATACCGCATACGTATTAGTTGCAGATAGCTACTGTAAGCTACTCTAGATATGATTAGTACATGTCTAGATCGGACATACCGATAAACTGTTTGACTCGGTACAGAGCTGTCGCTAGGCTACAGCTCTGACACTTCTGTTGTCCCGACACCACGCCTGTAGGCTGGTTGTCGCCTTAACTGTTCCGTTTGCGGGACTGTGACTGTAACTACGTTTGCGTACGTTATCTTCCACACTAACTGTGTTTGCATGGTTCAATAGGTTATGGGCCCCCGCCTCACGTCACTCACGCGCGACAACCTGGTTCGGCGAGCTGCGATCGACAGCTCTCCCGCAGAAGGCAAGTTTCTTTAGACACCTAGTACTTTCAACCTGTAGTCGGCGGTATCGCCAGTATAAACTGCGATTTTTAAAACCCGCCACCACCCTCTTAAGCCAGCCACCCGCCGGAGATAGCCAGCCAACCACACCGACGCACTCGTCGTGTGTGGACAGGGTGCACACAGGTCCAAGCTGGAGAACGGGGGGGTGCACTGTCGGGTGAATACGCATCCACAGGTCGCACGCCAGCCGTAGCTTACCTTTTATTTCTATTTTTATACTAGCCTCGCGCATCAGCCACCTCGCGCAGCGCTCCACCTGTCCTGGCCTTGGCCTCGACTTGTGCCCCACACTGGGTGGAGGATACAGAAAAGGTGCTCTGAGACACCCCGGGGCTACAGGCCGAGGGGTCGGCGGGCATCAGGCCGTCTCTTAGCATACCGCTGTTAGGCACAAGTCCGGCTAGCGGTTTTTACCGCTGCCTGTTTTTTCCTTCAGCTCTTTTTTTTTTTTTTTTTTTTTTCCCTCTGTCGAAATGGAGCAGAAAAACCCGCCTGATTCACCTGCTGCTTCCCCTGAGTCAGGCTCTCACCAGAGCACCCTCGATCACCCCCCCGATACTCTCGCGCTGCTCGTTGCGCAAGTGGCGAGCTTAACTGCTCGTGTCGACTCGCAGTCGGCCGTGGGTGCTGTCGTTGCTGCGGGTGCTAATCCGCACCCCCCTGTAGCTCAGCGCCGCCACGATGCCCCACTCGAACCCGTCCGGCACAGCCACGACGGTCACACCCTCCACCTGAGTGACCATACCCAGCCTGGTTTCGTAACACCGGACGCAGAAACACTCTTTCCTGCTGCAGCCCCTGTTACCGACCCCACAGTCGCACAGCGCCGCCACGATGCGCCCCGCGAGCCCGCGCGTGCCGAGGCGCACTACGACCCCTCGCGTCACGCCATCCGGGTTGATCACCTCCCACCACCTCCCCCCTTCCCCCACGCCGGATACGCCCTTCACCACCCCGGCCCCCAAATCACGGACGCGCCCTCTCATCTTATCCCCCCCTACCGTGACCACCCGCACTCGTACGGCCCGCCGCGTCCCATGGCCGGCCGCTCTCCCTTTCCCGGTGGCCCACCTCCTCCCTTTCATGGCCGACACTCTCCCCCACTCCAACATGGCGACCCCAACCCCCGGGGCCGTCGTCGCCCCACTATCGACCCGGTGGTCATCAACCGGGCGGCACACGAAGCCCCCGGCTTCGACAAGGACGCCCTCAACCGGTCCATGAAGATGTCGGTCCCCGTCATGTGCCCGACCACGGACTTCAAGCAATGGAAGAGGACCTTCCTTAATTTCCTCTCCATCAAGGCCGCATACCTCATTCCTCAGCTGGCCATCCGCGACTCCGGCGTCTGGCTCGACGAACAAGCGCAACACTACGCCTACACGCTGCTCCTCCATGCAGCCAGCGCGAATAAGCGCGCTGACCAAGCCATGAAATGCATTTCTCCAGCACGCCCAGACTGCGCCGCCGCCGCGTGGGACATCCTTTGTGAACGCCTTGACTGTCGGTCTTTTGCTCGCTCCTTGTCCCTCTTGGACAATCTCACGGTCAGACAGCGCCCCGGTCAGTCACTCAGTGACTATGTCCACTACATGCGCCAGACCTTTGACGAGTACAACGACACATGCCAGTTGGCTGATGGCTCCGTTGCCATCCACCCCCACCACCTCGGTCTCCTCATGCTGCGCGGCATTTCTAGCAGCGGCCCACACGGTCAGGCGAAGCAATGCGTCATCAACGCCTTCGACACGGACTACATCATGTCGGCTGATGAAGTTATGGCGAGCATTCTACACCTTGCGCACAACATGGAAGACAACCCTGCTCCGGACGCAACCGCTCCGGACATATCACCTCCTCCCATCTCCGCGTTCGTCGCTGCGGGCCGCGGCTCGCACAGCGGTCGAGGCCCACCACACCGTAACCCTCGCGGCCAACGACCCAACAAGTGTGGCGTTTGTGGCAGCCTCCACCATCTCATGTCCGCGTGCAATGCCACTGATGACGCTATTCTTAAGTGGAATCTTGCCAAGCGTAGGCTGACAGTCCAGAAGTACGGCGCCGCCGACGGCACCCCCTCTGCTCACGCTGCGCTGCTGAGCGACGTCCCTGCCGACGACGCCCCCGCCGATGACACTGATTGCCTACCCACCTTCGCAGACTGCGTTGATGACGACGCTGACGACGAGGTGAGTGTCCCATTCAGCTCTGTGGCATTCTCCTCTTCCCTCGCCCCGGGTCGTAATCTGTCACAGTTTTGGGTCGTTGATTCCGCCTGCTCGATTAACCTCACTGCGTTCCGAGATGACTTCGTGAAATTCACGCCCCCCTCCACTCCCTCTCGCGTGGGCGGTGTCGGCGTTGACGTTAAGGGCAGTGGCTCAGTGCGACTTTCTGTCAGACTTGCCTCTGGCCAGCTAATTCACCGCACTGTGTATGCACTCTACACCCCTGACCTGTCATCTCGTTCAGCACAGCGTATCGGCAGACTCCTTAGTGTCAGCTGGATGCAAACTCACAGCGGTTGTGAATTCATATTCCCCTCCAACTCTGACACTGGTTTGCTTTTGGTACCCACAGGCATGGGTATGCTAGAACCGTCCGGAAACGGTCTCTACCTCCTTCCCCACCAGCCGGCCCTCCCTTCCAGCCCATCCGCCCCGCCGGCACTTGACCCCTCCCCTCAGGTTGCCCTTACTGCCCAGTGTGATCCCGTCCTATGGCACCGTCGATATGGCCACCTCAACATGCAAAGCCTTCAGGCCCAACACACTCACGGTGTCCCGACTAGCCCTGTGTTAACTAGCGCTGTAACCAAAGTTTCGTGCGACTCTTGTCTCCTTCACAAAGCCACAGCTGCACCACGCAACACAGCCGCTTGCGCGAAGCCATCCCACCCCCTCCTCAACCTGTCCGCTGACCTCTGGGGCCCGGTCAATGTCCCCTCCCCACATGGCCTCCGCTACTGCTTACTCGTCATCGACCACCACACCAACTACATGTGGGTGCGGTTCCTTAAGTCTAAAGACGACGCATGTTCGGAATTGGAAATCATCCTCTTGGACATCAAACACCTGCATGCCCGCCATCACTCCCAGACGGGCGCGTTCGCACCGGTCCTCAAATTTGACTCTGACTCTGTGTTTGAAGCTGCTGTCACTCGCCAGATGTGCGCACACCTCGGCGTCGGGGTACAGTTCTCTGCCCCATACGCCCACCACATGCTCGGCAAGGCCGAACGTCCCTGGCGCACCATCCGGGACAATGCATCGGCGATGCTCCACAACATGGCCGTTCCCAACTCCATGTGGTCGTGTGCTGTCAGCACTGTTGTATACCTTCGCAACCGCACGTACAGTCGCTCGGTCGGACCTACTGGGGGCGTCCCCCTCACACTCCTTACGTCGTCGGTGCCCAACGCCTCCAAGTTCCGCGTCTTCGGCTGCGCCGTTTTCGCCAAGGTCCCCGACAAACAACGTCGGAAACTCAGTGAAAAAGCATTTCGCGGCGTCATGGTGGGCTATCCCCCTGACGCACCCGGGTATCGTGTCTACAATCCGGAAACGCGTCGCATCACCACTTCCGTACATGTTGTCTTTCAGGAAGACACCCCAGGCTTCGACACACAACCCTCCGTCGACTCGGCCATCACCGACTCTTCGGACGACGTACCCGCAGACTCACCCCTATCCCACCCAATTGACCTCACATCACCCACACCCCTACCCCCCCCGCCAACCCCTCGCCATGCTCGGCTCCGCTCCCACCCCATTCGCTACGGCGATATGGTTGCCCACCTGTCCGACTACCCACCCACACTCGTAACGGCGTGTTGTGATCCTGAACAAGGAAAAGCTCAAGAGGACATCTTTGAGCACCCTCACGTCCCCGACCTTGTCACTGGTCCCCCACACACACCTGCCGGCACGTCCCCTACTGCCATCGCCCTCCTCTCCGCCCGAGAGTGTGTGGAACCAAAATCCTACCGAGCTGCACTGGACAGCGCCCAAGCCACCCAATGGCAAGCCGCTATGCAACAGGAGTATTCCTCCCTCATCAGCAACGGCACGTGGGACCTTGTGGACCTCCCCCCCGGCCGCATGGTCGTTAACAGCATGTGGATCTTTAAAGTCAAGTCGGATACAGCCGGCGACGTCTCCCGCTTCAAAGCGCGGTTCGTCGCCAAGGGGTGCAGTCAACGCGCTGGACTGGACTACACGGAGACCTTCTCCCCGGTCATCCGCATGGCCAGCCTGCGTCTCTTCCTAACCATTGCAGCCGCCCGCGACCTTGAACTCTGCCAACTGGACATCGACACAGCGTTTCTCTACGCCCCCATCCGGGAGGATGTGTACATCCGCCAGCCCCTCGGCTTCACCGATGGAACGTCCAAGGTTTGTCACCTCAAGCGTTGCCTCTACGGCCTTAAGCAGTCCCCCCGCGAGTTCAACATGCTACTTCGTGCGTGGCTCGTCGACCATGGATGGCAACAATGCGTTTCTGACCCGTGCATCTACATCTACCGCGCCGGCCACGTCTTCGCCATGATCGCCCTGTACGTCGATGACATTCCCGCGGCCTGCAATGATGCCACCTGGCTCGCATCGTTCAAAGCCCAACTCGGCACACGGTTCAAAATCAAGGACCTAGGCGACCTCTCCCAACTCCTCGGCATGCACATTACCCGCGATCGCTCCACGCGCACAATCTCGCTGGACCAGTCCAAGTACCTGCGCGACATCCTCGCCAAGTACGGCATGTCTGACTCTAAGCCGTCGTCCCTTCCGATGGACCCAGGCTTCCTCGCCGGCCTTACACACTTGAACTCGCCTTCTCTCACAGGAGTGGCCAAGGACGTCTACCCAAGCCTCCTGGGCAGCCTTCAGTACGCCGCCGTTTGTACCCGCCCCGATGTCTCCACGGCATTGAGCATCCTCGGCTCTGCCCAAGCCTCGCCCACCGAGGCACACTTGCAGGCTCTGAAAAAGGTCCTCCGCTACCTCCATGGCACCATCAACATGCGCCTGACGTTGGGGGGGGGCATGGACCACAGTCTCCAACTCACAGGCTTTGCCGACGCTGATTGGGCCAACGACAGCAGCACCCGCAAGTCTCGCTCGGGCTATCTCTTCACCCTCGGACGCGGGCCAATCAGTTACAAGTCCAAACAACAGACTTGTGTGGCTCAATCCACGTGTGAAGCCGAGTACTACTCTGCGGCTGACGCCACCAAGGAGGGACTCCACCTCCGACAACTCTTGGGGGAAATCTTCGACTCCCCTATCACCGAAACCACCACCATCTGGGAGGACAACCAAAGCGCCATTGCATACTCCCAGAATGCCTTGGTCAGCGAGAAGACTAAACACATCGGCCTGAAGTGGCACTTTCTCAAAGACCACGTGGAGCAAGGGACCATCAAGTTGAGGTACCTCCCCACTGACCAGATGGTGGCTGACATGCTCACCAAACCCCTCCCAGGACCTGCACTAGCACGACACCGAAGTGCGATCCTTGGAGGACAAGACCCAATGCAACGCTTCATCCCGTAGCTACCTTCAGGGGGAGTGTTGTAAGTAATACCGCATACGTATTAGTTGCAGATAGCTACTGTAAGCTACTCTAGATATGATTAGTACATGTCTAGATCGGACATACCGATAAACTGTTTGACTCGGTACAGAGCTGTCGCTAGGCTACAGCTCTGACACTTCTGTTGTCCCGACACCACGCCTGTAGGCTGGTTGTCGCCTTAACTGTTCCGTTTGCGGGACTGTGACTGTAACTACGTTTGCGTACGTTATCTTCCACACTAACTGTGTTTGCATGGTTCAATAACCTGACACGGGTACGGGTACTTGAATAAAGTTTGAATCGCTCATCAGGAGTACATGTATTGTTTATGAATAGGTCATATTGAAATTATAGAGGTTTTAATTACATTGGGGGCGAGAATAGTCGGGCGTTGCCACGACGTTACAAATTCTAACCGCTAGAGTACGCATGACACAGTGGTAAAAACACACATGCGTTACCCCTGCATGACGCGCCGACACGCAAAGGTCGTCCACCTTCTGCCCTTGCGCAAGCACAGCTCACGCAACGGCATCTATACTCTCGCAGTCTAGCAAGGTGATTGATCTCTACTAGCACACGGTGTAGCTACTATCGAAAACACTTCACACGGCATCTATGGCAGACAATCTACCACAACACATGTACCCAACACGGGACGACAGCGGAGACATCAGGGCGCCACCATGTGCAGCGCAGTTTGAAAACATGTATAATCTTGTTAACTAGCTCCTCCTGAAGGTAGACGGTGACCAAACGAAACCACCGGCCCCTACCAAGCAGCATAACATTCCGTCAGTACATGTCGACGCAATATTTGAAGGTGGGAGCGTGGAAGAGTCCGCCACGCTTGTATATGCTAATTCTACCTAGACCGCGTACATCGACCCGCGCGAATGGATCGACTTACTCCCACTAGCGTTCAACGACATCTTACCGCCCGTCAACATTTCTATACTGGGCCTATGGACCCCTCGACACGACGAGACGAACAGTTTCCTAACCGATGAAAAACCGGTTTCCTTCCGCGACGAGTATCGACACCTAGCGTGCTATGGCGTTTACTCTGCGGCCGCGGACGCGGCGCTCGGAACAACTTTGGCAACTGTTCGTTCGACAACCGCTACCGCAACGGAACGAGCGCACGCTTGGGATGTTACAAACACGGCCGTTCGGACACACAAGGCTGTCATGCAAGCCGTCGAGTCGTGACTTACCTACGTTCGACGATTCAAAGGCCCATACCGGAGATGAGCGAGTCGCCGAACGCCTCATATACTCCCGATTCTTCGACACACATGCGGCCGACCGCAGCACCAACGGCGTCGACGGCCTCCTCGCAGCCCTAGAAGACAAACGGGTCGAAGTTAGTCTCCACGCGGCCGCAAAAGCTCAAGCCGCTCAAACCATTAAGTAGCCGACGCCCCGCCGGGGCGACGGAGGCACCTACCGCGAGGCCGGACAAGAACTTTAAGGACAAGGAGCTTAGGGACAAGAAGAAACGCGAGAAGCGCGAGAAGGACAAGACACGCCAACACAAGAAGCCCGAGCCTGAGGCAGAGGGCTGATGGTGTGCACCGCCGCGCCGATTCCTGCAACCTAGCCTCCGACAACATGCGACATCGCGTGCGGCGGAGTTAGCGTGAGTGGGAGAAAATCGGTGCGAGCGTGTGAACCCTACCGTGGATCCGGGAGGGAGTATCGATACCGTTCAAAAACAACCCCCCCCCCCCCCCCCCCCCCCCCCACGATTCAACCAAGGAAAGTCGTTACTCGACGCTACCCTGCCCAACTAGAGCTCGTCAACCGCGAATTAGCGCGCTTTGTATAGGCCGGCGCATGGGAGCCCTCGACCTGCAACGAGTACGTTTCCAAATTATTCCTAGTGCCAAAACCGGGCGTCAACTAGTGGCGGCTAATCTGCGACCTCCGCCCACTCAACAAGTATTGTGTACGAAAACGACTCAAGATAGAGATACTTCTTGGGGTCCGGCACCTCACCCGACAGGGGGACTACATGTTCAACTTCGACCTACATGACGGGTTTTACGCATTGGGCATCAACCTAGTGGACCGAGACTGCTTCACCGTCAATGTCCGCGGACAGCTCTACCGACTAGCGGGGCTATTTGAAATTTGAAATTGTTTACAACAATACCAGTAAAAACCGGCTGCTGTCTCTGGGCCCCCCCTTTTGCTATGCTCAACCTGTAGTTGGACTTCTAAGCGTGAGGTAGACCGTGAACCACTAATCCCAACCTCTCCAATGGCAGTAACGATACCGTCTAAAACATACCCGTATCCAGGTATTTATAATTTTCTGATCTATACGTATTTTTTTTTGGATACAGTATGAAAAATAAAATGTCGCTAGTCTCCACGTTACGCGGCCTGCTCCAGCCGCTGCGGGGTCGCTGATCAGCATGGCTGTCCAGCTGGAGCTGGTCGAGGCGAACCTGCCTGACCTCGACTCCCGTGCGACTCCGGTCGTGCCGGAGCTTGGGGGGAAAGGCAATTGAAAAACCCCCCTCGCATAGGTCGTCGTCGGTCCCGCCCCGATCCGTGCTCCACCCCGCCCGAGGTATTACCCGCTCCTCTCGACGCAGCTCGCCACCTAGCCGAGTCTTCTCTCCTCCTTCGGGGGCTGAGAAGAGAGAATAACTAGGCTGCAGACGGTGTCCGGCTGGCTCTCCTGCCCCCGAGCCAGATTTTCTCCTGTCCCCTGTCCTTTTCCCGTCTGTTTCCAACACCTATATGATCGCGCTATGGCCGTCCGTACCCTCCCCCGGTGGTTTACGTTGTTAGGGGGTCGCCTTTACGAGCAGTGTGCCGTTACGATAACCCTAGGCACACTGCCTGAGGCAGCCTATCGATAACCGGGTACCGACTAGGGAAGGGGTTGGAAGAACACAGGGATCGAGTCGCCGGTCCTCAAAAGATGGTGGGTACGGGAATTTTTCCAAAAACCCCCCGTACCGGGCTTTTCCGGCGGCGGGCGATCCTAAGGACCGCCGCCGCCAGACCGTGCCGCTCCTCCGGCTGCGACCAGCCTCCGTCCTGCGTAGCATCAGGCCTCGCCCCCAGGGGAGACTTAAGACTCTCGCAGGGCTGGCGACTGCTAGCGAGCGCTGTCCCAAGCGCTGCTTCCCAGCTGTCCGCCGCCAGCTCCAACACCCTCGTCCCTCCGCTGATCCGTCCGTACCCCTTTTCGCCAAAAAATATTTCGCAAACGCCGCCCCCGCCCCATCGTCGGGAGAGTATCTGCGAGTATCTAGTCGCGAAAAAGACATATCGGACAGGCCGAGCGGGAGATCCCTGTGCCGGTGTACGGATATTATGTTTTCCAAAACCCTCCGTACAGGGCTTCCCGACAGCTGCTGATCCCGCGGATCGCAGCTGCCGGTACCTCGTTCAGCCCCCTACCGTGCCAGGCCTGGCGCGGCTATGGGGTTACCAGCGCCCACCGCGTGGAGGTAGAGGTAGGTGCCGACGGGCCTGCGAGCGCACCCCTCTCCGGGGCCGCCGCCGCTGCGCCGCCGGCGGGCGCCGCGGGGCTACCTATGGGTCCCTATCCCCCTTCCATTTCTGCAAGATGACGCTGACTTTCGTAAACGTCCTGCGCAACCCGGACCCCGAACACCCTATCGCGCCGGAACACAATTGCACGAAGACCTACCTCAGAAGAACGCGTTGGCGCGGCGCCCGGATTCTACAATACGTCGACGACTTTCTACTCTTCGCATCTACAGAGGAAGCACTCACCTTACACCACCGACTGGCCCATGTGCTCGATCGGCTCGGTCTCCTCCGTCACCCCACGAAGGGTCTTGGGACACCCGCGCAAGTCGGGCACCACCGGGGTATCGACATCAACACAACGTCAAGATGCTTCTACCCGCCGGAGCAAAAACTACCAAGATCGAGCAGCAGGCCGGACACCTCATCGGCAGAGCTCCGCGGAACGCGCGCTAGCTACCCGTCAAGGACCTCTTGTCACTTGCACGTCAGGCACACCACCTTTTCCTGGCAATTCCGGCGGCTAGATTCTTCCTCCGCGAACTTCACTCCATCGTCGGAGAGAAATAAGGCGGCCTCGTCCAGCTAACCCCCAAGCTACGACGCGACCTAAAGTGGTGGACAGAGGTCCCGGGTCAGTCCAACGGCAAGCGCATCCACAAACCCGTCGAGACCGCATATTTGCACACGGAGAGCTCCAATTATGGATGGGGCGCGGTCCTCAACGAATACATCGAGGCTCGAGGACTCTGGAGCAAAGAAGACGAGCAACAACACATTACATGGAAGGCGGTGAATGCCGTCCGTCACGTTGTCGAGAGTTTCCTTCCACAACTGGTCGGCCGCAACGTCCTCCTGAACGAAGACAACCAGGCAGTCAGTCACATTCTGGTAGGCTTGACCTCACGGTCACCCGTTATGATGGACGAATTACGACGCTTATGGTGCCTACTCGACACGAACAACATCAACGTTAGAGCATGCTACATCACGTTAGCAGCCAACGTCTGGGCCAACAAGCTCAGTCGACACTTCGACATCGAAGACATGACCCGGTACTGTTTGCGGAACTCGACATGAGATTCGGGCAGCACCCGATGGATCGCTTCGCCTCGGCCCTCAACACCCTACTACCCCGCTACAACGCACGTTAGAAGGACCCCACATGCGAAGCTGTGGACGGACTCCACCTCCCGTACAACGACTGCCGTAGAGAAAACAATTGGTGCAACCCTCCGTGGCCCCTACTACCCAACCTCGTCCAAAAACTTTGACAAAGCGGCGCAGCGGCTACCGCAGTCGCCCCTCGCTGGACATGAAAAGTCTGGCACCAAGCGCTTACCGATATGGCTACCGAAGAAACTATCGTCGCTCCCCGTCGAGACTTGTTCCAACCTGGACGTCGAGCGCTACGCGGGACACCAGGCAGTCCACACTAGCAGGTGACAATATTCCGCGTTCCTTTCCGGCGTGGCTCTACCTGCGACGAGGAGCGGTGAGCGCTACGTTAACACTTTTTACGGGAATACACCGTGAGCCAAGGATCCCACACCAACCGTACGGCCGTCAAACACAACCTAAGTACAAGGTTACAATCACAGCCACCACCAACCCGTGGATCGAGACGATGAAACCGTACATGACCAAAATTCTCGGCTTTGACGCACTCGGCGCGACGACCCTAGCTCTTCCCTCCGCAGCATGGGCACATAGCACAGAAGCAACGTACGGCATTCCTATCCGCCGTTACTTCGGCTTCTTTGAGGACCAGCAACTCCCCGCCCCGACCCACGTCGGTTATGGGTTATGGGCCCAAGTAACTTATAACCTATAGAGCCCTAGGTTATGGGGCCTCGTAACTTACGAGTATCACGCAACTTCCTGCGCTAACGACATTCATTTACAGCGTGCCACTATTGACCCCCCGCAGCCGCCGGTTTTAATGTCGCCGCCTCCTCGGACTTCCGTATCGCCTCCTTGCACATGGACTCCCAATCCCTCGACATGGGGCCCCCAACGTGCTCCCAACGACCAAACCTCCTACTCTTATGATCACCATGCGTTTCCTCTCTCCTTGGACCAAAATCCCATGCTGTGCATATAATATGTTGCACACACATCCGCGGAAGATGCCGTCCTGCAAAATGGGGCGTTCATCGCTGCGGAAGTACACCGCATTCTTGCCGGAGCACCGCAGCCGCTGTCGCCTTTTCAAACCTCGCATCATACGCCGGGCCTCGGACAACCAACCTTCAACGTGGAACCTCCTATCCCGACATGCAGATACACACACCCATCAAAGACCTCCGAGGGAGTCTAAATAATAGCCTCGGCATGTTTGTACGTGCTCTTGATCCCTAATTCCGCGCCAATTACTACTTCATAACATGTAGACGCCGCCTTATGAACTACTTTCGGACTGTTGACCCTATACATCCCCGTCTACCATAAGGTTCTCAGCCCTCGGACGCCCCTAGAAATGCTCACTACCATGACTTATTCTAGCATAAGGTGTTCGGTCTACTTCATTTGTCACGGCTGATCGTCCCTCTGCCTCCATAGCCCTAACGAATTTCAAACAAGATCGTAAATACGTTTTCCGACTACGACTTGCGGGGTCTTAACTTCATGCTCGAACGAAGGGACATTAGCATGACGGTGCGGTTACTTCTCATGCTTCCTCAGCCTCAGTCAATCGATGAACGCATAGGCGGTTATGAAAATGAAAATGATTTACAACATTACCACGAAAATTGGACCGGCTGCTCTCTAACGCCCATAAGTTGCTCAACTATTTAGGACAATTAAGAGCAAATATTGGGCCGGGTACTCCTTGACCATGTACACCTATCGACACACCTACCTGCAATGTGTGTCGACGTTCCTCGGGAGTTGAAAACTGTAAGCAACCGCATTAATTGCCGCAGCCCCCCCGCCTTAGCAGGAACAATAGAAACAACTTTGTAATCAAGGAAGCAGTTCTACCCAAAAAAAAAATCTAGTTGGCAAGAAATACAAAATGAAACTGTTGCTACCTTCACGATGCACGGCCCGCTCCCACCGAACCGGGGTGCCGACCGTTCTAGGCCGATCAGCGCTGGAGAGGGGCGACGGACCAGCCTAATCTAGCTCCCGCGTGACTTCGGTCTTGCCGAAGAAAGGAACGGAAAGGCTAGCGAAAAACCCCTCCTCACGCGGTCGCTCGTCGATCCCGCCGTCGCATCTCGCAAGCCCCGCCCAAGGGTCGTAGACGCTCCTCCCGTCGAGGCATTCCTCCTAGTCGAGGTTCTCCGTCACCTCGAAGGCAGGTGGGGGGGACCAAGACTGCCACACAGAAAAAGCTAGCGCTCCCGCCGGCGCGCTGAAAAGTTTTCCCGGCCATTTCCCCAGCTTTTTCTGTCTGGTACCCGGGTACCTGTCTAGAAAGTCAGATAGCGGCCGTACCCTCCGCCCACCGATCGCACGTCCGTCGAGCACCCTTGTTTCGAGTGCGAGCCGCCGCGTTGACCCGGGCTCGCACTCTCTAATATCATATGTGCATCTCCATAAATGGTAACGGTGGGGTAGGGCGTGGTCACCATTGCCGGATCCAAAAAGGCCGGGAGGGGGGGTACGGACATTATAGCAAAACCCTTTGCACAGAGTTTTCTGGCGCCGGCTAGTCCTGAGGATAGCTGCCGTCGGACCACGCAGCTCCTCCCGTCGCGACAGTCTTCCTCTCTATTGGTGTCGTGCTGCCCCTCCTTGGGTCGGCTCGACCGCAGCATGACAGTCGGCGAGCAGCGAGCGCCCTTCCCCGGCGCCGCTTCCCGGCTTTCCGCCGCTAGCTCCAACACCCTCCATCTACCGCTGATCCACCCGTACCCCCTGCGCCAAAACATATTTCACAGATTCTGCCCCCATCTCCTTATCATGAGAGTATATGAGAGTATTTAGTCGCGAAGAATATATCGGGCGGCCCGAACGGGAGATCTTGGTGCCGGTGTACGGATACTATGAGTTGCAAAACCTTCCGTAAACGGCTTCTCTATAGCTGATGATCGCGCGGATCGCAGCTGCCGGTACCTCGGTTAGCCCCCTACCGTGGCAGGCTTGGCAAGGCTACATGGTCACCAGCGTCCATCGCGTGAAGGTAGGGGTAGGTGCCGACGGGTCTGCGAGCGCACCCCCGTCCCGGGCCGCCGCCGCCGCGCCGCCGGCGGGCGCCGTAGATGTGGTACTTACATCGTAATTTACGTGCTTTTCGAGAACTTAACGACGAGCTCGTACCACACCATCAATATCTCGTCCATGAAAGCCCTCTAGTGGACACATCTCGGGCTACCCTTCACCTTGGCAATGCTTGTGCTCGCGACATCGTCACCTTTACTCTCGATGCACGCCTTGATGATCGCCCAGCCACGAGCGCTCCGTTCGCAAAGCTAACCAACATGTTGGTCGAGCATCAACCCCATGCCACTCAAGCCCCCGCCATTGCACGACGCGAGCGCATTCGCATCCATAATCGACAAGGTTGTTCATGATGCGGTTGCCGCCCATGCTGTCTCTACTCCATCCCCAACCCGGCTGCCCCCCCTTTGCCAAGTCTATCTACGCCATGGCAAAGGCTGCAATCGCCATCATCAAAGGGGCTGCCTACACCGCCGCATAGGCAATGGCGGTGGCCTTGGTTCTCAAGACGGTCACCTGCCCGTGGACCGCGGACAACGCCAAGGGCCTCCGCCCACTCCGCATGCTCCATAGGTTGCCGGTGGTAACAGCTGCTCTTTTGGACTTTCTCTGCCTCTCCGACGACCCGGTCGTTGGAAAGCCCGCTGCCTTAGTCAACCTAGCCAACGAACCACCTCTTTCATATGACACTTATGTATTCTCTTGGTTGCCCTCCCGACGGTACTTACTGCAGCCCACGTTGACCCACATGCATGCACTTAACGGCCTCCAGTTCATCGATTCCCGTGCTAACCTTTGCTTTGTATTCACCCTTGGCCGCTTTGAACCATTGAGACATCATCGCCTCCGTGCTCATGTCATTATCATTGTCAAAGGTCAAAGGTCTTGATGTCTCCATTCTGGGGTTTGACATGGTCTTGCGCATCCTCGTGTATCAATCTGGTGATACTCGCCCAATCCGTGTTCGCACGGCTCACGCGCCGGCCATGCCATCCAGAGGGGTGCCCATCATACTTGCTCAAAA
This sequence comes from Tetraselmis chui, assembly GCA_026401115.1. Taxonomy (NCBI): domain Eukaryota; kingdom Viridiplantae; phylum Chlorophyta; class Chlorodendrophyceae; order Chlorodendrales; family Chlorodendraceae; genus Tetraselmis; species Tetraselmis chui. The sequence continues at coordinate 95,130 of JAPMLY010000004.1, forward strand.
GTACCTACGCCTCCATCATCGAATCAGTTTCGCCTACCCTGGGCTTTCCCCCCCCCACCCCCACAGCCTTCGATGACCATGACGCTCTTGTGCTCGTCATGCGCACCCGACTCCCACTGCCTTTCTAGGTGACCCACCATCCGTGACCCTTGCAACCAGTGCTTGTGTCCCTACTTCCGCTGACCTTACCTTGTGGTATCAATGCTTGGGGCATTCCGGCAGGGATACCATGACGCTCACTTTTATATTTCCCTCCGTTACTAGCGCCCGCTATGCAGGCCACGTTCCCCTTCTCGCTTGTGAACCCTGCATTCTATCCAAGCTCAAACACGAAGCGGCATCCAAGAAGCCCGGCACACAACCCACTCGCTGTTTTCAAGCAGTTAGCCCCGATCTTTTTGAGTCCATTCAGCATAGGGCCCCGGTGGTGCCAAGTGCTTATTGGGTGTAATATACCACTTTTCTAATTACGCTTGGGTCCAAGCGCTCCCTGCAAAGTCTTCAATCACCTCATCACTATGCGCAGCTCTCTCCGACATCCGCAACCTGCATACTCAACTCCATGGACAACAATCCATTTCCCCCACCATTACAATCGCTTGCGACCCAAATTATTTGGATACGTAATGTCAGTCCACGGTTAAGTCTCTCGGTTACATTCAACAATTCCGGCGCCTTGCAACCACCACCAGCTCGCAAAAATGGATCGCCATTGAGGGACCCTTGCTGACTATACCACTGCCAAGATGTGCCATTGCAATGCTCCTCCCATACAGTGGGACCTCGAAGTACGCATGGCTGTACCTTCGCAATCGCATGCCTACCCGTGTTGCGCCCGGCGGCGTTGAAGGCGTCCCCAAAACTCTCCTCAATGGTTGCAAGGCCGATTTCCGCCATTTGAAGGTCGTTGATGGCTGCTCTGCCTACCTCCGCCTCGATGACTCCCTCCGGACTAACCTCTCTCCGAAAACCGTACACTGTATGTTTGTTGGCTATCGCGATGATGGCCTTGGCTATTGGCTTCACAGCTTCTCCACTGGCCGTCTCATCCGCACTGTCCACGTCGCGTTCGTTAAACCCGTGCCCGCTCATTCTCCAACTACTCCACCACCTCCGTCCGTTCTCCACCCTCCCTCACCACACCCCTCGCGATTGCCCTCGCGAGCAGTCGCTTCGCGGCCCTGGCTGACACCCCATGGGAGCCTCATGACATAAAGTCCTCCCCTCATGCGCCCGCTTCCGAGGACATATCATCGTCCTCGCTTTTCGCGGCCGCGACACACATGCAGCGCAAAACCGACACCGCCAACATCTTGGGCAAAAATTGGCCCACCCGCCGTGCTCAGACTCCGCCATTCACACATGTTCCCTCATGCGCTCCTTATCCTGCGGTCGTCCACATTCATCTTCCCGGGGACATCAAACATCTTGTCACGATCAAGTACTCCAATGAGTGGAAGGCGGCCATCTGCTCCGACCTTAAATCTTCCCACGACAAGGGCACTTTCCGAATGGACAACCTCCCTGTCGGCAACCATACCATTGGCAGCAAATGGATTTTCAATGTCAAGTCCAAACCTGATGACTCCGTTGACCGCTTCAAAGCTTGCTTTGCTGCTCAAAGCTTCAGTCAACGCCCGGGAGTCGACTACTCCCACACCTTCACCCCTGCCGTCAAAATCAGTACACTGCGCACTAATCTTGCCTTCGCCGCTTCCCATGGCATGCACGCTCACTCAGCCGACATCGAAACCGCATTCCTCAATGCCGACCTTCAAGAGGAAATTTTCATGCGACAACCAAATGGTGCTCACGGTGGTACTCCCAAGGTAATGTGTCTTCTCCAAATCGTTTACGGACTCAAGCATGCCTCTCGTGAATGGTACTCACTTTTCAACTACACGCTCACCTCCATCGGCCTCACTCGATCTACCTCAGACGCGAGTGCGTGCTCTATGAACCTCCTTATTCATTGCATTTGCATCATCATCATGGTGTTTGTCGACAACATCCTTATTGTATCTTAATCCCTCGACTTGATCAATGTGGAAGGTGGGGGTTCTTCTCGGGCCGTGACACGCCTACATACAATGATCGGACTCACCGGATATCGAACCCGCGACCTTATGCATATTAGGCGTGCGCTTTACCGGCGCACCGAAAAAGCATAGTTGACATATGTGGCCACATACCACATATGTCCCAATCTACGACACTACCACGCCCCCCCCCCCGGACTCTCCCCGGACCGCAGCCCGGCTCCGAAACCAATGTGGAAGGTGGGGGTTCTTCTCGGGCCGTGACACGCCTACATACAATGATCGGACTCACCGGGTATCAAACCGCGATTTTCTGCGTATTGGGCGTGCGCTTTACCGGCGCACCGAAAAAGCATAGTTGACATGTGTGGCCACATACCACATATGTACCAATCTACGACATCAAGGCCGTCAAATCCCATATCAGTCGACAATTCAGCATTATTTACTTCGGTGCCGTCACGTACATTCTTGGTATAGACATCGTCCATGACCTCTATGTCGGCCCTCGCGACCATTTGACGCCCTCAGTAACGTCAATCCGCTAGTGAGGACTAGCCACATCATTCAAAGCCCCTTGTTGTTCGCTGCTCGTCGTGGTTATCGGTGTTAGTGACGGTAAGTCGGGCGGTGGCGCTCGCATCGGTGCGGGGAAGATGCTACCGATAATGTCGCGTATGCTACATGCGATTTCGTATTTCAAAAAGCCGCTCTTCCGAGAACGCTCGCCGCATTAAATAGACTTGACCAATAATGAATGGCAGCTATGTAGATTGGGTTCATTATGAACGCTTAGCCCGAACCCGCAGTGAGTATAATATTTTCAATGGTTGTTGACAGCTTGTCTTGACCATCGCGGGTTTTTACATGTTCAAAACATAGGCTCTTAAATACCCGTATAAAGGGACATGCTCTACATCGACTTCCTTTCGCCGCTTTCTTAGTGATGTGCCCCGTGAGTTCATGCTTCATACAACGAGTGTCGACTGCTCTCCATCGCACCCTCGGCTCACATACCTGCGAGTTCCTATTCATGGTAGTTCTATTGTCTTGCCGCGTGCGTTCCCACATGTCTGACTAATTAATAGTTTGATGCTCGGTTCATGTTTGTCATGATACCGCCTCCATTGTGTTTTTCTTGTAAATGAAATGAAAATATTGGCTGTTGGCGACATAGTAGACGCCAGATCTCATGAATCAGCTGACCAGTTTCATCTATGCAATTACGAACATCGGCCGAATATAAAGAAAGGTCTATCTATATTGCATGTAGATGATGTAGAATGGTGTCCAGTTGCACCTACGGGTCTAATAATGATTAATGCGTAGTTCAATAATTGCTGCGCTCTAATCATCCCTAAGCGGATGCCGTACGGGTACATTCGTCGTCTAAGATGAGGATATTCCCAGAGCAGAACAGGGCAGACTCCAATTCGGATTACTTACAATCTTGCTTCTAGATTTGCTAGTCTTTGTGCGACTTGCTGAGAAAATCAAAGGGACTACCAGGTATACACTGCCGTCTCAAGTGACAACGGCGAAAAGGGTCGGCGGCTTGGCGCAGGCACAAACGGTATAACACAAGCACTGTCGCTCGTTACGCGATTTGAGCGGCGGAAAGCCGGAAACGGGCCGAGAATTAAAGCAAACACGAACTTCCATGAATTTAAGTTGCTGTCGTCCAACACGAAATATACATATGTCGATATATAGCTGTAGGGAATGTCGACTGGTGTGTGGCGAATCTCCATCGTCGGGAAGTCTGATGAGCAGCGGTCTCAAATCTGGATGATTGAACACATTTCCGTGGCGTTGCAGAGGCTGGACAGCTCGCGGTCCAAATTGAACGGAACTGGACTCACGTCGCGGAAGCGCGCCTTGTGCACTTTCCGAGGGGCGCACGGGGTGATGGGACGGCTACCGAAGGCGTCAGCCGTAACGATATCACTCATACGGGGGGTGTGTGGGCTGTCAGGCTGCGTCTCCTCGGTACGCGCTTGGGGGGACTCGCTCATCGGGGATTGTAAAAAAACGCTGTCGTTATCCGCTGATAAGTACGCGTGCTCATCCGTAGCTTCGGGGAGGAAGTGCTTGCCGTCGTCGGTCAGGCTGGAGGCCCAATATGAGCTTGCGAATGTGCTTGGGCGTGTACGCTTGGGGGAAAATGTGATGACGCGAGTGGCGTTGAAGTCGAGGGCGTTGAAAGACCCACGGAGACTTCTCTCACTTCCGAAGGCATTGCTTTGCGCGTACGCACTTTTCGCGAGGGAACCACCAGTACGCCGGATCCCGCCCGTCTGCTGCGGGTACAGCTCGCCAGAAGAGAGACGCTGCTGATTGAGTCCCTCGGTCTCTCCAAAATTGCCTCGTGCAGTCCAGCACCCCTCCGGCGCAGTGTGGGACCGCTCGAGGCGTGCAGTCTTGTAACAGCCTTCCGACGACATGTCAGCCGAGAAACGGTCCAGTAACGGCAGCGAGGTTACGGGCGAGGACGCCTGCTTCTGCGCCGTACCTCCTCCCACGGGTAGTTCAGACTCCACCAACAGCCTGGAGTCCATCCGTCGACGAAGCTGACCCACCATTTCCACCCGAAGCCCGCCGCTTGTCATCGTGCTCGCTTGCTTGCGCCGCTCAGAAGTTTTGGTCCGTTTGCTGTAGTTGCCGGTGAGACGGCGACGGTGTGCACAGCGAGTCGAATGCGCACCGACGCGTACCTTCGAATGTGCTCTGTTGCGATGTACAGAGCTATTAAGCCCTAACGCGACTCATAAGCGAGGAAAGGCTCGTTCGTTCCTGGCAATGTAGTCGCTACCTATGTTAGTTCAGGTTTCC
>JAPMLY010000004.1:105000-110000 GCA_026401115.1 Tetraselmis chui
AAATAACATAATTGCGCATACATTCAGTCGATACACTCTCGCACACGCACAAACAAAGACAAAACAACAGATACTTACACGCCCACTGACGCAAATTAAATATTCACAACTTCAAGTCCTCTCTAAACTTAGAAGCTCCATAAAGCTCATATAATTGTGTCACAATCTTTAGCGGTCGGAGCATCAATTCAATGCTGTGGTTGATATTCTTTTATTTGTTAGCCGCACACGGCAAAACGCATAAGGCAACTCAAGAAAACCGTAATGCAAAGGCTAGAAACTTCTTGGCGCCACAGAGGTCATAACACCACAGCCCCGCCCCCCTTCCCCTTTCCCGACTATGGCCACACGGTCACGCCGATGATAACACACTCGCCGGTTCCTGTCCCAATCTTGTCGTTGCTCACAATTAATGTCCGTGGCGGTTTGTGTGCGTGACGTTTTTTTGTTACTTGTGTGTGATTCAGAATTGTGTTACCTCTTGGCAGCCGCGAGAAGCCCTCCGCGGCGCGCCATATACTTGGCAGCGGTCAGAGTGTTGGCACCACCGGAGCCAAGCGAGGCCACCCTGCGTCCCACAGGGCGAGAATCATGACTGTTCGATCATGCAGTCAAGCGCGGCGAAGTGGCGATCCTTTCTGTAGCACCCCTCAACCGACATGTAATATATATAATGCGACAGACTTCAGGTAAATATCCTTATATCCTGAAGACAAGCAGATAACTTGCTCCTGTATCGGTCTATTGTTGGTTAATTCACTCGTTTGATCATTTGTTGCATGGCACTTTGTCCATTCAAATATCGTGCGCAAACATATACTATTAAAATAATTGTAGCGTGAAAGCTGAAAGGGTAAGCTATCGCGTCTCTTACAGGGTCCCCGTCACTCACAGGTTTTGAGCGTGGCGATGTGGATAAGAAGGGGAGATAAGTTAAGATATTATCTTAAAGATGATCCTGCCAAGATGAATGGGAGTTGCCCGGTTTACACATGGTGAAACTAAAACGTCATCGGAGTCCCAAGACATCACACTCCAAAATATCCCGGACAGAACGCGAGGCCATCACTACAGTTTCATGAACAACATCAACTAGTGCGTGTGTTTGTGTGCGTGTGTGAGCGTGTGTGGGTGTGTGCGTGCGTCTGTGTGTGTATCTGTGCGCGAATGTGCGTGTGTGTGTGCGTGCGTGCGTGTTCGTGTATGTGTGTGTGTGTGTGTGAATAAGCGAGTGTACGAGTACGAGTTTGTTTGTGTGCGTGGGTGTGAGTGTGTGTGTGTGTGTGTGTGAGAGAGAGAGAGTGTGTGAGCGAGTGTGCGTGTGTGTGTGTGCGTGCGTCTGCGTGTGTATGTGTGCGCGAATGTGCGTGTGTGTGTGCGTGCGTGCGTGTTCGTGTGTGCATGTGTGTGTGTGTGAATAAGCGAGTGTACGAGTACGGGTTTGTTTGTGGGTGTGAGTGTGAGTGTGAGTGTGTGTGAGTGTGTGTGAGTGAGAGTGTGTGTGTGTGAGTGAGTGTGCGAGTGTGTGAGTGTGCGAGTGAGTGTATGTGTGTGTGCGCGTTAGTGTGTATGTGTCTGAGTGAGTGAGAGTGTGTAAGTGTGTGCGAGCGGGTTGTGTGTTTGTGAGCGAGTCCGTGTGTGTGTGTGCGTGTGCGTGTTTGTGTGTATGTATATGTGTGAGTGTGTGTTTGTGTGCCTGCGCACGTGCGTGTGTGTGTGTGTATGAGCGAGTCCGTGTGTGTGTGTGAGTATGTGTGTGTGTGTATGTGCGTGTGTGTGTGTATGTGCGTGTGTGTGAGCGAGGTCGTGTGTGTGTGTGTGTGTGTGTGTGTGTATGTGTATGAGCGAGTCCGTGTGTGTGTGTGAGTATGTGTGTGTGTATGAATGAGTGAGTGTGTGTGTGAGAGCGAGTCCGTGTGTGTGGGAGTGTCTTTGTGTGCGTGCGCGTGTGTGTGTGTGTATGTGTGTGTAAATTGTCCGAGGGAGGGTTTGTGTGTTGGAGTGTGCTTGTGTGTGTGTGTGCGGGTGTGTGTGTGTATGGGTGAGTGTGTGTGCAAGTGTGTGTGGGTGTGGGTGTGAGTGAGTGTGTGTGCAGTGCTTGTGTGTGTGTGTGTGTGTGGTTGTGTGTGTGTGTGTGTGTGCGTGTGTGTGCGTGCGTACGTGTGTGTGAAAGTGTGCATTTGTGTGCGTGCGTGCGGGTGTGTATCTGTATAGGTGCGTGTGAGTGTGTATGAGTGTGTGTATGCGTGCGCGTGTGTATATGTGCGTGCGTGTTTGTGTGTGGGTGTGTGAGTGTGAGTGTGAGTGTGTGTGTGTGAATGTGAGACAGTGTGTGAGTATTTGACTTGCTGTGTCAGCGCGCGGGTTTTTTGTGTGTGTAGTGTGTGAGTATGCGCGTGTATGTGTGAGTGTGTGAGTGTGTGCATGTACGTGTGCGTTTGTGCGTGTGTGCGAGTATGTGTGAGACAACGAGTGCGTATTTGTGTGTGTGCGCGCCTGTATGTGCATGTAAATGAGAGAGAGAGATAATGTGTGTGTGCGCGTGCGTGCGTGCGCGCGCGCGTGTGTATGTGTGTGTGTGTGTGTGTGTGTGTGCGATTATGTGAGTATTTGACTTGCTGTGTCAACTCGCGGTGATTTCAAGTGAGAGTTTGTGTATGTGCGTGTGAGTGTGTGTATTGGTGTGTGTGTGTGTGTGTGTGTGTGTGTGTGTGTGTGTGTGTGTGTGTGTGTGTGTGTGTGTGTGAAAGAGAGAGAGAGTGAGAAGAGGTGGGTGGGAGGGATGTGAGAAGAGGCGGAAAGGCTCGCACTCGACGCTCTTTAGGGAGACGTTGTCCGCCTCTCCGCCCTTCCCCTTCAATTGCGCCAAACAGGCAGCCAACGATGAAAACGCGTGCGCCACCTATTGGGCGAGGGGAATGGGCGCGCAGACATCCTCTTGAACAAAATCCCAGCGCATAAAATCACAGATCCTGTCGCGTCAAAGTGCCGCTGCGGTCGATTCTTTAGTTTATCATTTGCGCATAGCCTTAATATCATATAGATTCTTTAACGACATCATTTGCGCATAGCTAAACAACAATAAAACCTAAAAACCGTAAATTTGTACCATACATCATGGTGAAAATCTTCATTTACCACTTACTTTTTGCATGCAGTGGTTGTAGATACAAATTAAAAAACTCATAAAATAATAGCTGCGACATAATGAATAGAGCATGAAGTGGTAAATACCCCAACTAACCCTAATATTAAGCTCCTCAGTTCGTATTTCATTCTATTCCTTTCGAAATAGCACAACCAGTTGACCTAAATGATTCTCAGTTTATAGCACCTGAAAGCCCTAAACACAAGTTGTCCCTAGCGACACCCTTTCAGTGCTGCACGGCAGCAGAAAGCGGAACTCGTCAGTGCCCTTTGCACGACTCAGTCGGACACGCACCCTTTCGTTGTAAACGCCGAGCGTCTTCATGGCCAACTCGGCAGCTCGCTTAAAGAGCGACCCCGCCTGCAGCATCAAACATGTAACATGAAATCAGTACGGCACGCGTGTGTGTGTGTGTGTGTGTGTGTGTGTGTGTGTGTGTGTGTGTGTGTGTGTGCGTGTGTGTGTATGTGTGTGTGTGTGTGTGTGTGACTGTATGTGTGTGTGGCTGCATGTGACAGTGTGTGTGTGTGTGAGTGTGTGTGAGTTTGTGTGTGCGTGCGTGTGTGTGTGTGTGTGTGTGTGTGTGTGTGTGTGTGTGTGTGTGTGTGTGTGTGTGACTGCATGTGTGTGTGTGCGCTTGTGGGGTAATATTTTTTCTATATATTTCCTTTCGTGTACGGATATACTTGTCTATGCATGCCAGTGTATTTCTGCAGTTCGTGTGTGTGCGATTGAGCGAGAGAGAAACAAAGAGATAATGGGATAGAACAATATATGGAGAGAGTGTGCGCGCGCGCGTGTGTGTGTGTGTGTGTGTGTGTGATCTACGCGCTATGTCAATTCATGTGTTCAATAGTGTTTGTGCGTCTTTTTACATCACTATTTTGGTTTATGAATATGTTTTTATGCGCGCAAATAAATTCGCATGTTTAAACTTCGGCGTGTGTGAGCTTTCGTGAGCGTGGATATGTTAAAAACTAAAACACAAAGAAACCACTCGTGCCTGAGAACCAAAATCTCCATTACTGCCTTCGTCAGCACTTTGAAAAGCAGTGCAGACTCACCTTGACGAAGTTGCCCATCGACTCCATCACCTCCGCCGCGTCCATCACCCGCTCCAGAAGCTCCGCCGTCGCACCCGTCTCCGCCAGACCCTCCGCCAACCGCAGCGCGCGCTCCGTGGTGACTTCCGCCTCCTCGTGCTTCCCGATGGCGGCAAGCACGTGGCCCAGCCCCGCCAAGTTGCGCGCAATCACTGCCACGGCAGCCCATCCACACCACACTACGTGAGCCCGCCGACCCCATCAAACTATTGATAAGTCCAGAGTGATATGCACTGCTATGAGGCCGCAGCTGCTATGCTGCACATTTATGCAGTCAGCCACTCCTATGTCATAAATGCGCGCATCGAATTAGCAACAATTTAAACCATGCATATATAATCGACAGAGTACATCTAAACAAAATGATGGAAGAGGCTCATGGCGCAGAGGGTCGGATGAGGCCGGTGCCTGCCGGGAGTGGCGCGTCCCCCAGGGTTTAGTCCCAACACAGATCAAATGGTACTTCAAGAAAATGCAGCAGCAGGAAGTAGGGTTTCTTGTCATTCTAATCGTTGCAATATCCAAACATCGTGGATTTTATGTGTCAGGCTTTGAATACAACAACTATCCAGGTTGACTGATGCCACACACGGGGTCGCAGACGTTAAATTCCATTCGCTCGCACACAGCCGTGTCTTAAGAAAGATTGAGGGAGTGGGCGCGCGTGTCCGGTAAATAGACTGTTTGAGTACAATAGGTGTGTGTCTGTAATACGATGTGATAATGGGAGAGGAAGCGCGCATTTCTGT